>CAIGQZ010032119.1:3199855-3232512 GCA_903798205.1 Danio tinwini | reverse complement strand
CACACACACACACACACACACACACACACACACAAAACAGCATTTACATTCAAAGCCCTCCTTAGTTGTAGACAAAATTATTTGCCCTCCGCCATATTCATATTTTTTATATCCATATTTTTAATAGCTCATTTCTAATAACTGATTTGTTTTATTTTTGTCATGATGACAGCGCAATATTTGACTAGATATTCTTAAAAATACTATTCAGATTAAAACATTTAAATGCTTAACTAGGTTAATTAGGGTAAAGTTAGGGTAATTAGGCAAGTCATTGTATTACAGTGGTTTGTTCTTTAGACCAGTGGTGTCAAACTCAGTTCCTGGAAGGCCGCTGCTCTGCAGTTTAGTTCCAAACCTGATTCAACACGCTTACCTGTGGGTTTCATTCATTTATTCGTTTTCTTTTCGGCTTAGTCTCTTTATTATTCTTGGGTCACCACAGCGGAATGAAACGCCAATTTATTCGACATATGTTTTACGCAGCGGATGCCCTTCCTGCTGCAACCCAGTACTGGGAAACACCCATACACTCATTTATACATACACTACAGCAGGGGTCTCAAACGTTTGTGAGAAATACTACAGTAAGAACTTTCCCAATGAGTATTTGATGCATTTGTTGTGGAGCTGCAACGATGAGTCACACACAATGTCGTTACAAAGTTCACGCACACACACAGACACAAACACACACACAGCGCGCGTTTAGCTTTGTATTCTTTTTGCACGCAAATGTGACAGGATAGAGGTTAATATCCACTGCTGTATGGATATCTGTTATGTTAATGTCAGTGGTGTAGTCCTAAAAAAAAAGTGGTGTACTATTATCCACCCAACACAAATTTTAAAAGTAGGCAAAGAAACAACGAAACTACATATATATATTTTTTATTTTTTTTACATAAGTTACCTGTAACTATTGTAAAAAGAAAAACTAATACTAAGGAAGTTAATGGTTACAGGTGTCCAGCTTTCTTCAAAATGTCTTCTTTTGTGTTAAACGAAATAAAAAAAACGACAAACCGGTTCAGAACAAGTAAAGGTTGAGTAAAGGATGACAATTTAACTGTTTTTGGATGAACTATCCATTAAAAAAGGAAAAATATTTAAACAAATTGGTTCATTTTAAAGCGAGATGCTAATAGCCTAATCCTATTCAATGATTTATGCTTAGCTAATATATATAAATATATTTATCAGGAAAATAAACAGTTTTTTTCTTCTAAAACTCAAATATTAGCCTAAACTCAAGTATTTTTCCATGTTTTAAATAGAAATATCACTTTTTTCAAAATGGCATAAATATAAACATGTTAAAAATGTACAGGCTCATTTACATATTTCACTATAATAATATAAGTCATAATAGTAAATACTTTTTAACAAAGATACAACACAATATTTCACTCTGATCTGACTCTGATATGCAGTTAAAATGAGGACATTCACTGAGTGCTTCTGTCACTGTTTAATCTTGTGCATGAATGTATGATATATAACGCCACATGCACTGTAATGTGTTTTATAATCATAGTTAATTGATAATAAATGTTCGTTAAGAGTTGTATTTTTGTTGGAGGAACAGCTGTGATGATGAGGGGAGCGCCGAGGAAACAGTAGATGAGGAAACCTGATTGGTACATGTGATACAAGTGTTTCTATAGCAAAGAACTGCAAATATGCAGATATTATAACAATCTAGAGATAAACACACCTTCTGCTCTCACTCTGCAAAGCTGTGGTTTGCTGATTAAACGTAAACGAGTTGAAAACGGAGGAGCGGAAGTCTGCCGCCGCTTTCATATCAAAGTTAAAGGGGACTGAGGTGATGATTTAGTAGTGTACAGTTCATGAGGAAATCGCTGAACATTTAGAGGCACTGAATAGAAATATAGGGGGCTAAAGCGATGCCCATGCTTTTTAAAAATAATTTAACCTCAGTGTTTCAGCGAGACATCATTCAGTTGACTTGTCGTCGTTATCGAAAAACTCCCGAAATTTTCTCCCAGCTGCTGCGGTCGTCAGGGGGCAGGGAATGGCGCAAATTAAACAAAAATGCACTGATTGCAACAAATAAGATGCAAATAAAAAAAGGGGAAGCGAATACACGTAAATTAGGGAAGTCTAATCAGAAAAACAAGTGAGTATACCAAGGGTATAAGCAATTATTGATCCTCAGAAGTCGTAATACCCAAACAGCTCATGGAAAAAAGTAGGCATACTGAGTATACGTGCGTATAGCCTTGACTACACCACTGGTTAATGTACAAAATAAACCTGATTTAATGTCCACAAACCAGGATTGAAGCGTCTTCTTTTATAAATGTTCTGACATGCGGCTGTGGTGATGAAGTAAAGCTGAAGTAAATTGCTGTAATTCATTACACACATGCTCTGTTTTAAAACATTTTAAACTTGTAAAACTCACTCTTGATCACATTTGATGATGATTGATGACCCTAGAGAACTGAACAGATCTTTTATTACTGGTTGCTTTGTGCACATCCTGTCTTGTTAATATGATTATATGCGCTACTATGGAGATATACGCCGCTGTCAATCAATATTGGTAGGCAGGGCACCGCACTCCTACATCAAGTTGCTGTCAGTCTCAAAACAGCTCCAATTGGTCCACCGTTTTTATGTTGTTGAATTGAATAAAAAGGACTGAGTGTGTTTATATCACCCCAATATGACGCTCTATACACTATACCCACACATATGTCTGTCCAAACAGCTTGAAAAGTAGATTTTTCACCAGAGGTGCCCTTTAAACTAAATCTAATTAATTAACACTATTTAAATTGAAAGGTTTAATTTTAGTTAGCTTTTTTTTGTAGCTTAACAATAAAACAAACAAATAAAAGGTCACATTAAATTTGAAAAAAAAATCCCCATCATTCTCCCTCTCTTCTCAGATGGGATGGTGGGCCAAATCAAAGGTTACCAAGGGCCAACTTTAGCCTGCGGGCCCTAGTTTGGGCATCTCTGCTGTAGGCAATCCAAAACAAATATTACTTAAGGGGGGGCTAATAATATTGACCACAGCAGTTTTTAAGATATTTAATTTAAGATATAAGACTTTCTTCATATATAATACTAAATAATATCCTATAATTGCATTGCTCTGATAAACAGCACTTGGGAAGTATTAGAAAAAGAATAAAAACTTCACAGAAAAGCTAATAATTGTTCATTTTTAAAAACTCTACACTGACAAATGTAATCCATAATCAGAATGCAAAATAATGGATTTTTTATATAATCGAATGTATCGTTTATGTTTAACATCTATACATTATTCATTCATTTTCCTTCGGCTTACTCCCTGATTTATCATGAACTGCCAACTATTCCAGCATATGTTTTACACATGCCCTTCCAGCTGCAATCCAGTACTGGGAAGCACCCATACACACTCATTTACTCACACACACATACATACACACACACACACACACACACACACACACACACATACACACACACACACACACACACACACACACACACACACACACACACACACACACTCGTACACTATGTAATGTAATGTGTATTTCTATAGTGCATTTATTGTCTATGGCCATACACCCAAAGCGCTTCTCAATCATGAGGGGGGGGGGGGGTCTCCCCACAGCACCGCCAGTGTGCAGCATCCACTTGGATGATGCAATGGCAGCCACAGGACAATGGCGCTAGTGCGCTCATCACACACCAGCTATTGGTGGAGTGGAGAGACAGTGATAGAGCCAATTTGGTGGATGGGGATGATCGTAAGGGCCGAACACCTCTAACCAGGACACCGGGGTTACACCTCTACTCTTATGAGAAGTGCCATAGGACTTTTAATGACCACAGAGAGTCAGGACCTAGGTTTAACATCTTAGCCGAAGACGGTGCCCACCCCTTCACTTTCACTGGGGCATTAGGACTCACACAGACCGCAGGTTGAGCGCCCCTGCTGGCCTCTCTAACACCACTTCCAACAGCAACCTAGTTTACCCATGTGGCTGCCCATCCAGGTACTGCTCTGGTTCACCATCCAGGCTCAGCCCTGCTTAGCTTTAGTGAGTAACCGGTCCTGGGCTGCAGGGTGACATGGCTGTGCTAGGGCCAATTTTGTTCATCAATTCCCCTATAGCGCATGTCTTTGGACTGTGGGGGAAACTGGTGCACCCGGAGGAAACCCACGCCAACATGGGGAGAACATGCAAACTCCACACAGAAATGCAAACTGACCCAGCTGGGACTTGAACCAGTGACCTTCTTGCTGTGAGGCAACAGTGCTAACCACTGAGCCACCGTGCCACCCATCTATACATTATTGCTATCATATTTTACTAGCATTTTTAGAATAGATTCATGCAATTTATTGGTGGATATCGTTAGCTCAAATAACTGTTCAAATATAACCTAACAGTAATCACTAATGTAGTCTGAATAAATACATTGCCATCACGTGTAATTTAACCCTTTAAAGTCTAGTGCTATTTTGGGATTTCCGCCTGGATTTTGCCTACCCAAATTTAAAAGCTTCCCAAATCCACATGCAGAGGTGTAAATGCAAAAATTGCTATCATTTTAAAGAAATAAAAAAGAGGCGCTTTTTGTATTTCATTTTTATAAACTCAAATTTGAAAGTGTACCTTTTAGGTTCTGTGTGGTCTGTGTTGCTGTAAATAATTTTGGTGGTTCCTGCACGTGTGTGTAATCAGAGGAAAAAAGACAAATGTCTCTACCATAATCTATGCAAAAGTTATTGTATTCCAACTGATGAGAGGTGCTATACTATTTTTTATGTATTTTCCGCCTACCAAATTTTGAAAGCCTTCCATATCCAAATGCATTGCTATAAATGAACAATTCCAGTGTAATAAGAAACATACATAAGAAACTGCTGAAAGTAATAAATAATATTTTAATAGTTTTTTCTGTTTTATTATGAACCACTTCAACATTGGGCGATTTTTAAAAAAAAAATTTAAATGCTTTTTTGAAAGGTTGTAGTTTATCTGTTTAGAGAATTAGACTGCTCCAGACAGTTCTGCTTGAAACCAGCAGAGGGCAGCAAACACTAGGAAAAAGAATTTGATCTCTATCATGTGATATGGCCAAACTCTTTCAGTTCATCTGAATACTGGGAAAATAACTTTTTGATCATTCATATTAAATAATACATATTTGCTCTTGCTTAGTTTTAGATGATAATAACTATAGGAACATGAGTTTACTTATTTTATCTCCTTTCCATTTTAGGCATCATAACATTACATTAAAATTAGTCAATGACTATAAGATATGAAAATAAACTAATGTTCAATATTCAGCTCTGGTATCCAGTATACTGTGTATTTAGGTGTAAATAACTTTTGTACAGTAAAATAAAAACCGAAGTGATGCATATGTGCATAAAATAAAGCTTCTACACTCTCAAACAGAGCCACTTCCTGGGTGATGAGCAACCCGCGACCTTTAAAAATTAAAGAGGGAAGTCGATAACATCACCAGACCCACCACCGGGTCCGCGGAGATTGACTGATGACGTTACTAAACTTTTCATCATATACTTTGCAATCTCTAATATTGTTTGTAAGTGTTTTGTTCTGTTGCATCTTTCAGATTATAATGAGTGTTTAATATGTGTGTGTGCAGTGTGTGAATCTCGTCAGCGTGCTGTGTTTCTGCCGTCGGTCATCATGAAGGAAGGTTTCCTGCAGAAACACAAAGCTGAAGGTCCTCAGCTGCTCAAGCGCTTCACTTTCAAGAAACGCTATTTCTGGCTGAGCTCAGAGTCGCTGTCCTACGCCAAGAGCCCCGACTGGCAGGTCTAAACAATCTCACACACATCACACTTACTTCTGTTTACATTTCAGTGTTTCTTAGTTTTGTTTGGAAGCTTGTTGCCACCCTGGTATAAATATAAAGTTGAAGTCAGAATTATTAGCCCTCCTGTATATTTCATTCCCTAATTTGTGTTTAACAGAGAGATTTTTTCAGCACATTTCTAAACATAATAGTTTTAAAAACTCATTTCTAATAACTGATTTATTTTATCTTTGCCATGATGACAGCACATAATGTGACTAGATCTTTTTCAATACACTAGTATTCAGCTTAAAGTGACATTTAAAGGCTTATCTAGGTTAATTAGGGTAAAGTTAGGGTAATTAGGCAAGTCAGTGTATAACAGTGGTTTGTTCTGGAGACAATCCAAAACTAATATTGCTTAAGGGGCTAATAATATTGACCTTAAAATGGGTTTAAAAGAACGTAAAACTGCTTTTATTCTAGCTGAAATAAAACAAATAAGACTTTCTCCGGAAGAAAAAATATTAGAGGAAATACTGTAAAAAATTCCTTGCTCTGTTAAACATCATTTGGGAAATATTTAAAAAAAAGAAGAAAAATAAATAAATATAATTCTGACTTCATCTGTATATAGGGTAATTGCTTGATTTTATTTTTAATATATCTATTTTTAGCTTGATATGTTGTAACATCTACCTTATATCTATGTAATATTTTACATACAAGTAATTGTTTTTTCGTCTTTTATTAGATTTTAAATAAAATCTATATAAATTAGTTTATATAGATTTTATTTGCACATTTCTTTGTCTCATATATATCAAAAGAGCGGAAAAAATTACTAATTAAATGAAACAAAATGTTAATATATTTTCTGTGCAACTAACTAACTGTATAAATACGGGGTATCAATAATTTCGAACTTGACTCATGTACACATTCATACATAGTCATATACACTAACCGGCCGCTTTATTAGGTACACCTTACTTGTACCGAATTGGACCCCTTTTTTTTGGATCCCATTTTACTCCATATCGACATGATAGCATCACGTTGTTGCTGCAGATTTGTTGGCTGCAATTGATGTCAATTTCTCATTCCACCACATCCCAAAGGTGCTCTATTGGATTGTGTTCTGGTGACTGTGGAGGCCATTTGAGTACAGTGAACTCATTGTCATGTTCAAGAAACCAGTCTGAGATGATTCACGCTTTATGACATGGTGCGTTATCCTGCTGGAAGTAGCCATCAGAAGATGGGTCCACTGTGGTCCTAAAGGGATGGATATGGTCAGCAACAATACTCAGGTAGGCTGTGGCGTTGACACCATGCTCAATTGGTACTAATGGATCCCAAAGTGTGCCAAGAAAATATCCACCACACCATTACACCACTACCACCAGCCTAAACCACTGATACAAGGCATCATGGATCCATGCTTTCATGGTGTTGAGGCCAAATTCTGACCCGACCATCCGAATGTGGCAGCAGAAATGGAGACTCATCAGACCAGGCAACGTTTCTCCAATCTTCTATTGTCCAGTTTTGGTGAGCCTGTGTGAATTGTAGCCTCAGTTTCCTGTTCTTAGCTGACAGGAGTGGCACCCGGTGTGGTCTTCTGCTGCTGTAGCCCATCCGCCTCAAGGTTGGACTTGTTGTGTGTTCAGAGATGCTCTTCTGCAGACCTCGGTTGTAACGAGTGCTTATTTGAGTTACTGTTACCTTTCTATCAGCTGGAACCAGTCTGGCCATTCTCCTCTGACCTCTGGCATCAACAAGGCAATTGCGCGCACAGAACTGCCGCTCACTGGATATTTCCTCTTTTTCAGACCATTCTCTGTAAACCCTAGAGATGGTTTTGCGTGAAAATCCCAGTAGATCAGCAGTTTCTGAAATACTCAGACCAGTCCGTCTGGCACCAACAACCATGCCACATTGAAAGTCACTTTAATCCTCTTTTTTCCCCATTCTGATGCTCGCTGAGAACTGCAGCAGATCGTCTTGACCATGTCTACATGCCTAAATGCATTGAGTTGCCATGTGATTGGCTGATTAGAAATTTGCGTTAATGAGCAGTTGGACAGGTGTACCTAATAAAGTGTCCGGTGAGTATATAAACTCTATTCTATTCTCTTGCAATTCTTTTTTTTCTCAGAGAAAACATGCCATTTTGAGCCAAAAAAAAAAAACCTGACTTAATTGAACTAATTAAATAAAACAAAATATTTTCTGAGCATCTAAGTCTCCTTTTATCTTTACTTTAAATATTTTTATTCTCAGTTAACATTTATTAATCTATTCCAATTAACATTTTGTTGATGGCTTTAGTTTTATTTAGCATTTACGAACCTGAAAAGCTGCCTAATATCACTAGAGGAAACCGCATGATTGTCCATCTGCCCGACTCTGGAGCTCACACACATTCACACTCTATAACTGTGTGTGTGTGCAGGTCCGCTCCACCATCCCCATTGCGCGTGTGTGTGCGGTGGAGCGTGTGGATGAAAATGCCTTTCAGCTGCAGAACGTCATGCAGGTCATTACACAGGACACTGATGGACAACTACACACCACATACCTGCAGTGCAAGGTGAACGCACACAAAAACACACACCAATGGACAACTACACATCACATACACTCACAGCCATAGACACAAAAACACTCACAGACATACACACACACATTTGTCTTTCTGAACTGAGGAGACACTCTATAGATATACTGGTATTACTACACTTGAGGACCACACACACACTCTCTGAACACAGATTTGATCGTCAAAGCTTTAATAAATCATAATCTTATTCATGAATTAAGATCATGTCTATTTTCGAATTGAGATCTTTTAATCATTAATGATGCAGATCTGCTGGTAACTCAGAGGTAAATCAGATGTACTGTACATGTCTAGAAGCAGCTCCAGATATCATATACTGTATGATTTTACACCCTATCTAGAATTAGCTCAGAACTGATGGGGAGGGAAAATAAATCACATTTCATGCAGATTTGTGTTCAACAAAGAATCCTGTGCTAACATTACATATGTCTTTACTATTTTTTTGAGCCCTTGGTTAGTGAAAGTATTAACATTGGTATATGTTTGTGCATGTGTGTGTGTGTGTGTGTGTGTGTTTCAGAATGTGAATGAGCTGAATCAGTGGTTGTCTGCCATCAGGAAGGTCAGCATCTATAATGAACACATGCTGCCGTCGTTTCACCCTGGAGCTCATCCTGGAAACAAGTGGACCTGCTGCCTACAGCCCGACCGCACAGGTGTGTGCATGCGTGTGTGTGTGTGTGTGTGTGATGATGTAAGGATTAACTGACAAGGGGCTATTAAATTGTTAGAAAGTAATGCAAACGGGCAGTTACAGCTCCGGTAGGGCTGCACGATGCCGGAAAAATGTGTAATATTATTGTTGAGTCCTGCGATAACGATATTTCTTACAATACAACATTTCCCTTGGAAAAATACTATTTTTATTAGCTATGCTTTTAAATAATTTATATAATGATATTAAAATAAACAGGTAAAATATATATTTTTCAGATCTTATTCATTCTAATTTAGATTAAAAAAAAAACTGTCAAGGTGCAAATATTTAGGCCCAGTTTCACAAACCAGGCTTAGCTTAAGCCAGGACTAGACCTTGGTTAAATTAGGCTATTTAAGCCACATTTATAAAAACGGCCTTAAAAAATATATTACTGGTGTGCACCTGGAGACAAAAAAATGACACTGCTATATTTTAAGACATCTCACTGCAAGTTATTTTCAGTTGAGAGAGCTCAAACATGCAATTTAATCCAAGACTAGCCTTAAACCTTGTTTGTAAACCAGGGGTTAATCTTTAAAACACATAGGGCCCTATCATACACCCGGTGCAATAAGGCTCAAGACGTGTTTGGTGCAATCTGTTGCTATTTTCAGATCAGATCTGTTAAAGCGATACTTGTGGATCCAGACACAAGTGTGCCTGAGGTGCGAGTTTTCTTCGCCACATCTATTACGGATTACCTGTGATAACCGCGTATTATGCGCATATAGACTGTAACCACAGCTGTTCTTCCCGCGTCACTCGTCGGTGAACAGCGTATTTCGCTTCTAAAGCCAATCGCAGGCCTTTCTGTTGAGCGGGTGAAGACAATGACCAATCATAGGAGTGTAAGAACTTGCCAGCGCTCTAAAAGCAAGTAATATTTACATTAGTTTATTTGTTATGAATGCTCATGCTGTCTTATGTGCATGTATTGGAGTTGTCTAAAACATTCACAAAGAATTTTTTTTGAGCAGGTACAGTTAAAGGCACAGTTCATATATATTACTGCTTGTAATAAAGGTCAAAATTGTATAACAAATAATATATGAATATAAACATATTTATAGATTTTAATACAGTTTTACAAAAAACAATTAATTATGTATGGAAATCATCATCAATGCATCGGAATATCGAATTGAACCGAATCGACGGCATAATAATCATAACCAAACCGTGAGGCCAGTGTAGGTTCACACCACTAACAGCAATACACAAATATCTTTACAGATGAAAACAATTAAAGGATTAAAATGTTACAAAAATTATTATTTTCTTAATCAATATAAAAACCACTGCCCCCATGCCTTCTTTAAGCCTTTTTTCAGTTTATTCATGACAATTTGCATTAGCATAATATTACTATTAGCAGTATTTATTATATGCATATTTATATTTGTTTTAATAAAAACAAGTGTAGATTTGTCCACTTGTGGGGTTTTGGAGACGTCTGCATCACCATATGGGGCATAAGAACAGGACGTGTGTTTGGATATAACTCAGTTGTTTGAGCACACTTCATTATTATTGCTCATTTATTCCTTTGCTGGAGATTAGAACTGAATTTAGAAATAGTTGAAAAATCTTTAAGAGAATTTTTTAAATGAGAATTAGTTGGCATGTACAGTAGATGCAATGTAACTTAGATTTTCACACTTTATTTTGATGGTCCGTTTGTTGAATTTAAGTTACATTGCATCCACATGCCAACTAATTCTCATTAGATTATAAGTAGACTGTTAGGTTGGGGTTAGAGTTGACATGTACTTGCAAAGTTTCTTATAGTCAGGTAAATGACTGTTGAAGGAGCAGCATCAGCAAATATTAAGCAGTCTACTAATACTCAAATGGACCATCAAAATAAAGTGACCTATAGAACTGCTGTAATAACGATGTTGCTTTGCTTACGGTGATAAACAAAGCAGCATGATGTCAAATCTAGCAAGATTTTATTGATTTCATAAACTACACAGCATCCTGATATTCGCACAATCCAGGCAAACTTTAGCATACAACCATATATTGCGTAATCAAAAATGATATAAAATTGATTACCTTGCAAAATAGCATTTAAGACTTAAAAACCTTCAATTTTTCTACATTGATTTATCAACTTAATACTTTTATAGGCCCCGTGGACACCCTGTATCAATTTCAGGGTTACTGCATGTCCTTAAATTCATTTTTCATGCATTTTATCAAGTAGCTAAATAAATTCATGTCAAAATGTAAGGCTTAACCTTATGTTGGTCCATTTTTCGGTGCAAGTTTAGCTTTTTTTTGTAATAGCAATATCTGGCAACACTGCATTGCTCACTCTAGAATAGTTTTTGCTTTAACCCACACTGAATAAATAATTAATTGGATTTAGCTACATTTTTTAAGGTAAGTGGTTGCAAACAATTGATATGGGCTGAATTTAAACAGACAAATTACGTTGAGCATTACTACATTTAATTTAATTCAGCCTATATTAATTGTTTGCAACCACTTAAAAAAAATCCAATGATACATTTTTTTCAGTGCATGTATATGAGTGCTGTTTTGATGTGTTTGTATGTGTGTTTCAGCGTCGGGCTGCAGTCGCACTCATTCTGCAGTGACTCTGGGCGACTGGAGCGACCCGTTAGACCCTGACGCTGAAGCTCAGATCATTTATAAAGAGCTGCTGCAGGGCCGAGACAAACTCAGGTGTGTGTGGTGCTGTGATACTGAACAAGTCCAGCAGGAGGCGCTGCTGTATTCATTCAGACTGATCTGAGGCCATTCACTTCATACTGAGATTTACAAAACATTGATTCTTTACTGCAAGAAAACCCCTTATATATTGAAAAATCAAATGTTTTAAAATATAAAACATTTTTTTTTGTTTTAAAATATAAAACTAAATATATATGTAAAATATAACAATATTTTACTGTATTTTTCCCCCACAAAAACAGTGTAGACAGTGTTCATCCCAACCTGCACAAAGTTGCTCATAACTTGGTCTACAATTGCCATCGATAGAAGTATTTACAGAATATTTACAGTAAAAAACTAAACATACACTTTCCATCCCCAGACAGAAACAAATTCCTCAATAGGATTGAGAAATGGAGAATATGGAGTGAGATAAACAACTAAAAAACATGGGTGGGCAGTGAACCTGCTCTGATTTCTAAATTGCAATTATGTGTGACGGGTGTTTACCTACTGTATGTGATGAGTTAGTATGCAAAGTAGGACAACTGACTTTACAATTGTGAATGACAGTGTGTTCCTTGTGAAAACAAGAGATTTTCTGCATGAAAATTGTGCCAAATGCAGAGAATTGTGTGTCGTGTTTTGAAAAAAGTGTTTTAGATCTGCAATTTGAGTGTAAAGCAGGAATTGTGCTTGTAGTTTAGCATAATTGGTTCAGGGGGTCGGTGCATCAGTTACATGTTGCAGTCATTGTGTCTGTAGTATAAGTGATTGTGCGTAATCAACTAAGAAAAATGGTAAAGATCATTGATATACTACCATATGTTGTATTTCTGGTATTTATTATCATCTTATAATCGTAGCTTTATAAATATTATTTTCTTTATTTTTCTTAATGTAATAATGTCTGTATTATTTTTATTTAGTTTTAGTTATTTTATTACTCAAGTTATGCTAAACAAAAATGAGTAATGTGGCAATAAGCTAAACAGATATGTTTTAAAAATTAGTTTTAATGTGCATTTATTGCTTTTAAATTATTAAGTTATATTATATTCATATTATTTAAGCAAATGTTTTTATATAAATTGTTTTAGTTCAAAAATATAAGCCTGTCTAAATAAAATTTTCTTAAAAAATTTGTTTAGATTCATTTATTCTGATGTTACTTTTATTTATTTGATGTTATTTTTTATGTATTTTAGATTAAGTAAATGTACGGGTTTTGCTAGATTATGGGAGGGATTATTGTAAGAAAAGATCCCATGTTAATTATTAATTTACAGTATGAACAATAACTACTCTTTGTGACACAGGGAGCAGTACCTGGAGACACAGGAAGGGGAGTCAGCAGAGCAAGAAGTGGGTCAGGCTTCATCAGGTCAGACTCTTCAAATGTGTTCATCTGTAGATCTGAGAGATGAATGATAACGTAAATCATCTTTCTGCTGTGTGTGTGTGTGTGTGTGTGTGTGTTAGTGTGTGTTCAGGCTCGGTGTGAACGCTCTCGCGTCCTCGCCACTCGCCTGCTGGATATAGTGCTGGATTTAGAGCGAACGCATTCGACCTTCCAGAGCCGAGAAGCAGACGAGAGCAAAAATCAGTTCATCCTCAGCACACACACATGATGGAGAATCTACACACACACGCACATACATGATGGCCAATCTACACAAACTCTACTGTACTATTATGCAACATTTCTGAGTCAAACTCTGCGCACCGATGAATGTCTGTGGGAACATTTTTACGTATTTGTACTTTAATCTCGATGCTCTGGGGTGAATTTTTTTTACCAGACGCTCGACTGTAGCTTTTCAGATTCGCTGACTGTGTGTGTGTGTGTGTGTGTGTGTGTGTGTGTGTGTGTGTGTGTGTGATCTGCATGGCTTTACACTACATATCACAAAAGCTCACTAAAAACACTGCAAAACATATATTTTTTGATAAGAGTCTTGTTTTTAGGACACATATCTAAACTATTAGGAAATCAATAAGCATTTTTAGACAAGTAAAAAATACAGTATTATTTCAGAAATACATCAAAATGAAGTAGTAAGCAAGCACTTCACAATCATGAGGGGGGTCTCTCCACAGCACCACCAGTGTGCAGCTCCACTTGGATGATGTGACGACAGCCACAGGACCACAGCACCAGTGCTTCACCACACACAGAGATGATGACAGAGCCAATTCAGTGGAGGGGGATGATTAGGAGGCCATGATGGGTAAGGGCTGATAGAGGAAATTAGGCCGGGGTTACACCCCTACTCTTTACGAGAAGTGCCATGGGATTTTTAATGACCACAGAAAGTCAGGACCTCATTTTAACACCTCATCCAAAAGATGGCGCTCACTGACAATATAGTGTCCCCTTCATTATACTGGGGCATTAGGACTCTCACAGACCACAAGTTAAGCACCCCCTGCTGGCCTCACTAACACCACTTCCAACAGCAACCTAGTTTTCCCATGTGGTCTTCCATCCAGGTACGAACCAGACTCGGCCCGGCTTAGCTTCAGTGAGTAACCGGTCTTGGGCTGCAGGGTGACGTGGCTGTAAATAAATTAGTTTTTCTTTAAAAACAAGTTAAATGTTCTGCCAGTGGGGTAAAATAAACTTATCTCAAACAGAAAACAAGTTTATTTTACTTGGCCTACTAGCAGATTATTAGCTTTTTCATTCATTCATTCATTGCGGATGCCCTGCCAGCCGCAACCCAGTACTGGTAACCACCCATACACTACGGCCAATTTAGTTGATCAATTCCCCTATAGCGCATGTGTTTGGACTGTGGGGGAAACCGGAGCACCCGGAGGAAACAAGACGGGGAGAACATGCAAACTCCACACAGAATTGCCAACTGGCCCTGCTGGGACTCGAACCAGCAGCCTTCTTGCTGTGAGGCCACAGTGCTAGCCACTGAGCCACCGTGTTACCCCATTTAGCTTTTTTTTTAAAGGCAAAAGACTTCTTATTTCTGAAAACAAAACTACATTTTGTTTTTGTCAATAAAATGCTTCTTAATTTAAGAATTTTTAGATATTTGGACTATAAATGAGACAAAACTAAGTAAGAACACAATTTGTTTTGCAATGAACCATAAAATATATTACTAATAAACACATAATACTTGAATTAAAATAACTGAAATAAACTTTCAGCTAGTTGCCAAAGCAACCTCTAACTTTCAACTTGTTTTTATTAATATTAAATACCTCAAAGGAAAATCTAATTGTACAAATCTGACTATTTAAAAAAAAAACACTGTAATGAACATGGCAAAAACACATGCTTCTTAAAGGTTATTAACTAGGTCGTTAACCAGAATTAAAAACTATAAGTTATCTCAACGTTTACCAATACATTATTAAATTGAAAAGTTGCATCTGATAAAATTACCAGTTTAATTACCATAGTTGAAATATGATATGAAATAATATAATTATGAACATAATATGAAATCAGAAATAAATGTTGCTACAAAAATGCTAAATTCTATAACAATTTGCTCATTAGTTAATGTTTGATGATAGTAATAACGACACTGGACACACTGTTAAAACCTGATAAGGTTAATAGGTTTACATTAATTAATGCATTAACATTCAACAACTGTTATGAGTTAACATTATTAAATAAACATGCAACAGTTAATTTATTCTACTAAATAATAATAATAAAACCATAATTGTAATTTCGAAATTAACATTAGAATTTCTTTGGAAATGTTTTTTAATGCCAAGCAATTTATAAAGAAAATGTATAAATAATAAGCCAAGAATATTATAAACTAAATAAAAAATATTAAGAGAAAAACAACAATAATACTGTATTGCAAACAAACGTATTGCTCATCGTCAATAGTAATTTTAACCATTAACAGATGTGAGCTAACATGAACTACTTTTAATGAACTTTTCTTAATTTAAAAAAATATATATTGTCAAATAAATTGCTTACTGTAAAATAATGCATTACGTAATGTTAACTAATTATATAAATCATTCAATTTAAAGATTGCTTTTGGACACTAGACTCTATTATATTTTGTTTGGTTTCTGGCTTTTCTTCCATGCAGGTGAACTAGTTCCTGACCAAATGAACCTGAATTCATATCGTAACTGTAATATTTTTATATTTGCACACAAGAACTGGTGTATTTCTGTACTGTTTCACTTCTCAAATGAACCCGAGCAGCTGTTCTAGATGTGCCATTGCTGTGGACTTAACCAGGTTAGCGGTGTACAAGTGAAACGGGGTCAGCGGTGCGGTGTTTGTGTTTGCTGTAGATCTTTCTCCACCAGTTACTTGCTTCATTTAGTCTGATTCTGGTGGGCCTGTTGATTTGTGAACACACACAATCTGATTTGGAAGCTTTACACTGTGCCAAATAGTATTTTGAGCATGAAAAGAGCTTATTTTCGGCCAAATGTATATTTAAAAACTGCTTTTATGTGCAGTATTTTGCTTTTGTTGGATTTTGTTTGGACGGAGAGAGAGCATCTGCTGTGCCTGTTGACTATAAAAGACATCACTTACACCAAACTGCAGAATAAAGTGTGTTTCTTTCTTCGGTGTGTGTGACCTCAGATTATTCATAAACATACTATATAGTGTTTTGAACCATACTGTAGTAAAGTGTATGATAAAACAGTATTTACAACTCTTTGTTAATGCTTTAGCATACTGTAGTATTAACCATCATGATAAAATAATAAATAACATGGTATACTTTAGTTTTTACTAAAGTAAACTGGAGTATTGTAGTATAATATACTTTATAGTTGCAGAAAACAAAAGTATAGGGTTATTTTTACATTACTATAGTTGTTGTGTTATTATAGCAACTATAGAATCACAAGAATAGATAAATGTAAGTACTTTACTATATACTAGCATTAGTACTAGTACTAGTATAAATTACTATTTAAATTACTACTAGTATCCTTTGATTTGGGTTTATGTTGCAGTTATATTACCGCTCACACTGTCATGGTGCTGTTTATTAAGTTTCTTCACGGCACAAGCACACAATCAATTATGATTTGATGGGAAATATTATAATTACCTGATTATATTGTGGCCTGGAGTGAGAATGAGAAGTGAGAGCAGGAATCAGGCCGTGAAATATAAAATGGAGAAGGCTTGTGAGCTCCCAGCACCTAAAACAATTGCAAACAATCAGATTGTAATTAATGGTGAATATAAAGGTTGAGGTAAAGTTGGCTTTATAGTCGCAAGTTCTTTCTCCTTAATAATATAATTTCATAAAAGTATTAGTTGCAAATTCCAAATAGGGACGTCATATTAGCAGCTAATGCTCAATAAAAGTACAACACTGTTCAGTCAGTAAAATAATGCCAATGTTGTTTTAAAGTAATACTTAAATTAGATTTTAGACTGATCAAAGTAGCGTGATACACAATATAGGGACTGTTCAATGAACCAATGTTCGAATATAAAACCAACTTTACCTCAATAATATAAAGCTGTAGAGGACATTAAACACGACGAAAATATCAAGCAACCGACATGAATACACCAGCTGTTATTGACTGTTTTGAAAACCAACTACGGTATAATAAATTAGTACCTAGAACCAAGAATAGCAAAATCGAATAAAGGAGGTCGAGCCTTCTCATGTATGGCCCCTAAACTCTGGAATAGCCTTCCTGACAATGTCTGAGGCTCAGACACACTCTCACAGTTCAAAACTAGATTAAAGACCTATCTTTTTAGCGAAGCATACACTCAGTGCATTACATAGCGGTATGACGCATGATGTGCCCCACACAGGATTTAGCTTCTTGTTTATATACACTATGAACAGCAGCTACGCTAATTATTCTCCTTATTCTGTATTTCCACCTGGGGGTACTCATCTCGAGACCCTCAGACTATGCAGTGCCACTGATGCGATCCAAGACCAGCGACGAGACGATCCCAAGGTTTCTGGACCAGGCCGTATCCTGAGCTGCTGCTGTGGTGGTCATGATTGAGAGCATAAGACTGATTCCTGTGATGATCCAAGGACAGACGTGTCTTCGCTGAGGTCCAGCTACTGCGCCTAGACTGCAGCTCTGCACAAGACGTTTGGCCATAGGAGAAATGGTCGTGCCCAACTGAAGAATTTTAAAATTGTTCACTTTCGCCAATTGGTGAAGTTTTTTCCTCGCCGCTGTCGCCACTGGCTTGCATGGTTCGGGACCTGTAGAGCTGCGCATCGATGGAATTGCTCCTCAGTGTTTGGACTCTCAGTAGTGATTATTAACCCACACTGAACTGAGCTAAAATGAATTGAACTTAAACACTGAAAACTGAACTGACACTGTTTCAATTCACTATAAACTTCCATGTGAAGCTGCTTTGACACAGTCTACAGTGTATAAGCGCGATACAAATAAAGATGAATTGAATTAAATTAGGTCAACGAAAATACCTCTAACGCATTTTTATCTAATTAATCTGCTAATTTTAAAGTATATTAAAGGCTAAATTTGTTAATGTTCTATAAATGAGCTAAGAGCAACGAATTATAAGATTAGCATATATTTCTCAGCTAAAGTTGTATCAGCGAACACAAAAAAAAGGTGCGTTCGACTTCATGCAGCTGCGCAGATCGATCGAAATCTGTCTTAAAGCGGTGCAAGCCGGTTATAAATTTTGGCTGGATTGATGCTGCGCAGACGTCGTGTGACTGTCACGTGTGGCATCAAAGTACCGCGACAGATCCACGAGATCAGACGACTGACTCAGCCCGCGCAGCATCTGAAGAGGGCCTGCTGGAGCTAAGAGGTGCGTTCGACATGAAGCACAGCTGCAGCCGGTGATTAACGAGATTAGCCGAGCGCAGGCGGAGGCGGAGTTGAAAACAGAGCCGTCAAGCCGGACACTTCGGGGGCTCAAAGTTGCTGCAGTCATGATGACCGATCACATGGCAGGATCATTTATTTATTGAAATAACAACAAAAGATTTACAGTACAAATGAAACAAAATACAGTCTTTACAAACTATAGTTCATTTTTAAACAATAAGGGAATTATTAATTAAATTTAAGTAGCCTACATAACAAACGCATGAGAAATAAGGGGGAAACCAGAGGGCACATAAAAAGATTGAACAAAATGACCAAAATAAATGAGCTACACTTTAAGTAGACATTTCCCAGAAAGAGCAGGTACTGCAGAGCTGCAGTCTAGGTGCTGGATGCTGGAGAATGCTGGACCTCAGCGAAGACTCGTCTGTCCCTGGAGGTCACAGGAATCATTCTCCCACAGGAATCACAGCGTCTCATGCTCTCCACTTTTCCATGACCACAGCAGTTGCTCAGGATACGGCCTGGTCCAGGATTATGAAAACCTTGGGATCATCTGGTCACTGGTCTTGGATCACATCAGTGGTGCTGCATAGTCTAGGGGCCTCGGGATGAGTATCCCCAGGTGGAAATAGAGAATAAAGAGAACAATTAGCGTGATGCACTGAGTGTATGCTTTGCTAAAAAGAGAGGTTTTTAATTTAGTTTTGAAGAGTGAGAGTGTGTCTGAGCCTCGGACATTATCAGGAAGGCTATTTCAGAGTTTAGGGGCCATAAATGAGAAGGCTCGACCTCCTTTACTCGACTTTGCTATTCTAGGTACCACCAGAAGCCCTGAGTTTTGAGATCTTAAAGAGTGGGTTGGATTGTAGCGAGACAGGAAGTTGGTTAGATAAACAGAAGCTCGATTATTTAAAGCTTTATAGGTAAGAAGCAATATTTTATAATCAATACGAAACTTAACAGGCAGCCAGTGTAAGGAGGATAAAATTGGGGTGATATGATCATATTTTCTAGACCTGGTAAGAACTCTGGCAGCTGCATTTTGTACTAGCTGAAGTTTGTTAATAGAGGATGCTGGGCAGCCAGCAAACAGAGCATTACAGTAATCCAGCCTAGAAGTCATGAAAGCATGAACTAGCTTTTCTGCATCTGAGATGGATAGCATACTTCATAATTTAGCAATATTTCCCAGATAAAAGAAGGCAGTTTTTGTGACATGGGATATATGATTTTCAAAAGTTAAATTGCTGTCTAATATGACACCCAGATCTTTTATAGTAGAGCTAACTCTAACTTTGTATCCCTCTAGTTGCAGGTTGAGTTGTGAGATCTGCTGTGTGCAGGATTTAGGCCCAATAAGTAATAATTCTGTTTTGTCTGAGTTTAAGAGAAGAAAATTGTTGGTCATCCAGTCTTTAACATCTTTAATACACTCAGTTAGCTTAGACAGTTCAGACATCTCATCAGGTTTAGATATAATACACTGCTTAGTGTATACTTAGTGTAATACATATGCTTAGACTTGGCCGGCAGGGTGCAGGAATTACACATTACTAAGCCATACTCACAGGCTATTTCAGAGTGAATATTCAAGAGTAGCATGGTAAACAATATAGTGAGCGTGTTGCATGTTGTTCAAAAATGTTTATGTGAATATAAAACCTCAGTAAACGTCACCTTAGTAAAGCAGGCTAGGCAGAATAGCACTATTTACTGATGTTTTGTTATTAAACTAAATAAAAATTCAACATTATTGATGCTGTGAAAGGACCTTATGAAACTGAAATCAATCTTTCGCCGAAAGATTTTAGTGGCTGAACAACACTTCTGTGCATGTAACCCATTCATAAAACAACACAATCTACATCAGCTTTCACAGAACATGACCTGTCTAACAGAAATCCTTCAGTCATGGAATCGTCCTTCCTCCAGCGTGCAAAACTCACTCCATTATTGATTCAGAACTTTTAAAAGTTCTGCATTTGTTTTTAATACTGTCACTCTCTCTCTCATGTGCACGTGCAAACGGCGGATCTGCTTGAACGGGTGTGCAGATGTACAATCTACATTTGTTGACAAATAGTTTGGGCTACTTATCAGAATTATGGGAATTGTCAGCCTGACAAATTTTAATTGGATGAACATTTTTTAGTCGTATCCCTTACCCAGAACATAAAAATACATATAAATACATTTAGATCATTTACTTTAATCAGTACTATTGGAATGTGAAGAGTCTTTCAACCATCACAACAACACATGTTTCTGAAGACAATCACCTACTGCACTTTTAACTTGGTAAGTACACTGCTAATGTTAAAATTCTTCTACAAAACAGTATTTTTTCTTTGACTTTTAATATCATTTATATTGCTATTTTAAAACTAACAGGGCTACCATGTGTAATGAAAACATTTACAACACTATCTTAAGTCAGTAGATTTTTAAATATATTTTAATAGTAAATTATCTGCGGTGCGTTTCCGAAAAATATCGTTAGTCAATTAAGGTTGCAAGTTCCGTCGTTACGACCACCCCTGGCTAAACTCTGGCCACCCCAATATTTTGCTGTTCATATTTATAATATTAATGTACTTATGTAAATTCCCAATGTTCTTATAAATAAATTAATAAAATGCAGCTACTAAATGATTGATGGTGCCACTAACATAGCTGATTCACTGCCCCTCTCCCTCCCCCAGTGGCGGATTTAGGCTAAAAATCCCTTAGTAAAAGCATTGGGATACAATTTACTTTATGCAAGTGTATTACCTTAGAATGGCAATCCCATAATAAAGACGTTAGTGGCCATTCACAGTTGGCATCTTTTGCATGCATTCCTATGTGCAACCGAAACAACGCTGGTGAAAGCAAATGTACGCATGTGCGCAGAAAACTATTCCCGCGCGCCTCGTGCTCCTGTGTGAATCCCGGCGTGGTGAGAAATCAGGTCCCCCCTGCAATCAAGTCCGCTTAGGAACCCAGTGCACGCATATAAATTACGTGCCGCTCATGCACTGTGAAACCGAGTAACAGCCTTTTGTGCAGAGGTGTCGGCAAGCAGCGAGTTTTGCAAGTCAACAAAACTAAAGTTTATGTAATATGATGATTATGTTACTTTTACTAAGCATGGCTATAAAGCAGAAAGGAGGAGTCTAAGACATCATATTATTAATTCTCAGCCATGAATCGAGTCTAAGACCACAGTTAATTCTATAAAACATATTTATTTTTTGCATTCTTTGATTTCTGTTATTTATTTAGAATAATAATTGTATAATAATAATATTAATAATAATTGTATTTATTTAGAATAAATATAAATAAATTGTTATATTAATTGAAAAATAAATCTAACAATTTAAGGGCAGTGGAGGGTTGTGGTTCGCCCAGGGTGTCATTTAAACTAGAGCCACTGCTGCCCTCCCCGATCGCCGTTGACAGCACGCACACACCTTCAATAGACAGCAATGGCAATTTAATATTTACCTTAAGGTACATCAACAGAAGAAGCTGCATTAATAAAATTGTGGCTCAAAAAAGAAGTATGGATAAATTATATTATTAGGGTCTGGATGAGTGTGTGTGTATATAGTAATGCATTTTGTTCAGTTTGTTTGTTTTACTATTTAACACATTATGTATATATATATATATATATTAGGGCTGTCATTTTTTTTTCATGATTAATCACGAATAAAAAAAATCCAAAATGCAGGCATTGCAAATATGGAAATTGGAAAATAATAATAATAATAATAATAATAAAGTGCTGAATACAAAAAAATTGTACTCATTGTAAAGTTGTATTGCGAGTTGAGAACATTAATTATAAAGTAGAAACAATTTTGCTCAGTCCTCCTCCTTAACATTTAGCCAGTTGCTAAGAAAGTCCAGTCTATTGACATTATCAGGGCACAACACACACGCACGCACGCACACACGCACGCACACACATAAACAAACACACACACACACACACTCACACACACACACACTGAGAGAGAGAGCGAGAGAGAGACAGAGAGAAAACGCACAGTAAAGCGCACTCTCTTCAGGTGATGCAGCCTTAGTTGTTTTATACTGAAACTTTCCTTCTAAAAGCGCTTCCTTGGTCTTCTCCATATTTCTTTGCACATTAAACACATGCAGAGCTGGAGCAAGCTGAACTGGCTCTCTAGGCAAACGGCAATCATGCCGCCCGCCCTCGACTCGAAAGTGAAATAGAAAGTGACCGGTTCGCGGATGAAAGGAAGGACCGGGAGGGAGGGGGTGGGTGTCGCGGATGAAAGTGAGAACCGGGGGGGTTCGCTCACTATTCTACGGCCGCCTAGGTCGCCTCTACGGACGCGCCGGCCCTGAACACACGTCGGCCACAACAGGAAATAAAAAAAACTACAACTGCGTTAAATGCGTAAAAAAAATTTTACGCGTTAAATATTTCAAATTAATCTGGTGCGTTAACGCGCTAATTTTGACAGCCCTAATATATATACTAAATATATATATATATTTTTTAAATATAGATTTGGTTTGCACATGTACTTGCTAAATTATTTTAAGGAATAAATTGCAATATTTCAAGAGTAATTAATTAATTAAATGAATTAAAACCACATTATTTCATTTACCAAAAACAAAAATATAACATTACACTGAATTCATTATTTTTTTGTGTGTCACCTCAAGATTTGGTGTGGCCTCTTCTGGCCACCACTAAGAAAATTGTCTGGGGGCGCCACTGCAATGAACATTCACAAACTGCGTCGCAAACTTGTATGCTTGCAACTACACCTCTCGAGCTGTGGTTAGAAACATAGTTCCTGGCTGTGTTTGGTGTGTTCTGTTCCTCGTCTTTCAATCAGCAGGTGAGTCAGAGAGTTTTGATTTCAGAAGGTGGATTTATTGTCAGACAATAAAAACGAGAGGCCAACAGACAAACAACTGTCTCTCCATGAACCTTTGCCTCTCTGTGTCCCTGTCTTGCTTTTATACATGTAATGTTGCATACTTTCTCCACAGATATGGTCTTGTGTTGTTTACCTGCTATATTTTTGGCTGTTTGCCCATCTGGTGCTGGTTTAGGTTTACATACAGTACATATTCCCTGTTATCTCCCCTATGCCCTATTCAATTCGAACCTTCCAACAATCAAACTTGGATTGATTAAAAAATAAACAGTTCATCCCTCTTAGGTTTAATTTGCTTTCCAAGTTTTTTTTTTACAGTTCAGTTTTAGTGATCTTCATATTGACAATTTAGTTTCCTTCACAGTGCACTTTGAAAACATTTATGCCATTTTGAATGCAGCCGTGGCTCATGACGAAAGCTAAAGTATAGGTGACCTATTATTTAAAAGCGGAATTTACTTTACGTCTCCAAAACTTGTGAAAACAAAAATATATAGCATACGTTAATGGTTTTAATTTATAGTAGGTTATTTATTAAGAAATGTATCTGTACTGTATACGACATGGGCCTGTTGGTTAGAACCAAGCGGCAACCTCCCGCTCTCCCTCGGGAAGCCAATATGGAAGTAACTAAAACTGAAATTCATCGACTAGCCTTAGGGGGCTGGCTCCAGGAAGTCCAAGTGCTTTCTTTCTGCATTGGTAAATTGGCTATTTTCACAGCTGATAGAAACATGTTTACAGCCTGGTACAAACGATGGCTTTGGTGCATATAGCTATGATTACCCTTCATGATAACTGTGAGGGGGTGAATTTTTTTATAACTCATCCGTTTAGTTTTTATTAAGTTATATTAGGTTTGCATAATTAAGGGCGGGGCCATATGAGTGACAGCTAGCCCTTGCTGGTCGCTGTCTCGTCACCTCAGCTGATTCTGGCTAATTAGCCGCTGATCTCGGCATATACATTGTATTAATGTTTTGGTTAATGTTTCTTTACACAGTCATTTGCCTTTTGGAATTATTTCCTGCAATTATCAGATGATATGGCATGCTGTGTGGACTTAATTGTGCTTATAAAACCGTTTAAGTTGCCTCCATTTCCCAGGTGAGTGAAATTATATACTTATACACCATCTCTATAGATGTATTTGTTTTATTTAAGATCATTTATCATTTAAATGTTCTTTACACCTGTAATGCACTCCAGATGCTGACAGATTGATTAGCTGTAGGCTCTAGAACAGTCATCTGAAGCGTTGTCACTCAGTGTTAGTGCTGGATTTTATCAATAGCCTTGCATTTACTAACACAGACTATATCTGAAGTGTTTGATAGTCATTTGCGTTTTCCTCCTGTCGAAAAACGTCATAAGAACAATGTTTAGTGGCTCAATGTGTTACAACAGTGTTTTTAAAAGTCTAAACACTTTATTGATATAGTGTACAACCAAGCACGTGTGGTCAGAACACAAACGAGTCGCAGGTAATGAAGTATTAAACGTTCTCCCAAAGTAAAAAGTCTGTCTAAGCCAGGTCTAAGCAAAATGCTGAGAATCCAGCATGCGTCTGTAGCTCCGCTCACTCTCCGCCTCTTTGCCCTTATTTGGTATTCCGCGTTTGGTGCAATGACATGCTAACAAAATGGCGACGGTTGGCCGCGCCTACTTGTAGCTTCTTTTGCAGTGTTCAGAAACCTATAGGTGACGTCACGGATACTACGTCCATATCTTTTACAGTCTATGGTTAGAACAAACATCTCCAATGGTTTTGAATGTCAAATGGTAAAAGTAGACTTTTACAATAAATAAAATAAAATAAATAAATAAACAAGATACTACTTAATAATAATTAAAATAATTATTACAATTATTTTTAAGTAGGATTTTTTTTCATTTCTTTATAAATAGCCTACTGTAAATTACAACATTAATTTATATGATCTATATATGATTAAAATATGTGTTAGTTAAGTAGTTTTATGTTTTAAAAAAGAATATGGAATATTCTCTATAATATTTGTAAAGGAAATATAGGCTCTATATTAGGGATGCAACGATTAACCGGTTTAACTATTAACCGCGTTTTAATTTGTCACGGTTAATTAATCATAAAGATTTCTCAACACCGCGTTTCTGCACAGTTCAAAACTGCAGCAACCAAACAAAGGTGCCAACTGTGCACTAATTTGTACACAGAGACTAACAACCACGCACACTGGATTAACTATGAATAAGGTTATTAACTGAGGCAAGCTCATGTAAATTGGTTATTTGTAATGGAGGGACGCGCACGCGACACAACGTGCTTACACTTTTCAGCCGCACCTAGTTGAGATGACTGCGAGAACTGCAAACGGCTGAAGTTTGGGGAAGAAGCAATGAAACGTACACAGGTTTGAAAACCTATTTAAAGTTACAAATAATGGCACAGATGAGCGCATGTTAATCCGAGAGATGCCAGCCGAGATCCAGTGTTGCCAGGTGTAGCTGACTGATTCCAGCCCAAAAACCGACCAAAGTGCAAAAACACCCGCCCAACAACCGTCGTATGCAGGTTGGGGGAGGGGCAGGGGGGGTTCTTGACGGTTGCGATTTTTGAGAAAAGTTGGGAGGGTTGTGTGGTGAACGGCCCCAATATTCATAAAAAGTGGAGGGGGTAGGGGAGAGAAAGGCCCAAAACCGCCCAAATATACACTACCCGCCTATGTCATTTTTTACCCACACAAACAGATTCAAAACCGCCCAATTGGGTGGCAAACCGACCAATCTGGCAACACTGCCGAGATCAATCGAGTGATTTCGGAGAGTGCTGGAAAACTCGGAGTGGATCAGCTGTTTAATGGCCCGAATCTCGATGCATTGCATTCACTGCGTGTTCAGCGCATATGGACGCTAAATGTAAAATCTAACACAGTATAGTCAAAGACTATAGAATAGGGATTTTGATATAGTATATATGTATAAGAACAATAGTGCAAAATGTATATTTTTTACTGCAATGCTTCATTTTTGCTTGACGCAAACCATACATTAATTTGTCAATGTACAGTTGGACTTTTTATAGCAGATAACTCACATTTAAGCACATTCAAGGCAGCATGATGATGAGAAATGTAATACATTGTTAGTATTATTGTCATCATAGTCATCATAATATGTTATAAATATTAGATAAAAATTTTGGAATTTTTGCACAATTATCAATAAGTTATAACAGAATTAGTTAGTTTCTGTTTTTTGTTAGTCCTGATTGATGTTCTTTTCAAATAAATCTGTTAATACACAATATGCAGTGGTGCTCATTCATTTTTGGTGGGCGCTCCTACATTTTTTCTGGTGCTCCTAAATGTTTGAAGTAGGGAGCACCAGTGCTAAAAAAGTTAATTTCGAGCTCTGGATTAGACAAATACTATTTTTTTATTCTCATTTTTATTTATTTACTTTTTGTTCTGTCATTTATTTACAGCATAAAAAATATTTATGTTTAAATGTCAAAAAATGTCACTTATTTTTAAGCACAAACTGAAAAATTGGACTATTGTTTGTTTTTAATATTAGTATGTGCTTTATTATTTGGTTACCGAGCAGCAATAAACAACACTTAAAAATATAAGGAGTTTTCATAATAACCGTGATAACCGTGAATATTTCTTAGACTATAATCGTACAACCAAAATCTTTAATCGTTGCATCCCTACTCTATATGTGCTGTTTATATATATATTTCAATTAATATGGATGTGACAGGCATGAAATGACACATCTATTGGTCAATATGACGTATTATTATTGTTAAATACACCTGTTATGATACTGGAGATTATCTGAATGTTATGTATGTGATCATCTATATAAGTGCAATATTTTAATACTCACTCACGGGAATTTTTAGAGTCCATGGGTGGTGGGGCATCTAGTATACAAGTAAGACCTGTTGGTTGATGAGGGGGTTTTTTTGCAGTGGGAGGCAAATAGTGCTACTGTGCAGTACCTTTTTGTGAAAGGTTGAACAGCAAAGTGCGGTAATTTCTACATTTATATCTTTCAAGAGTTCACACTTAGCTGATGATTGATTATAAGCAAGTTTGGCATGCTGTCCCGAGAGAGAGCCCTGAGCTCAAAAGGTCCTTGAGCCCTGGGCTCCCTCCTGTTTGCAGGGCGAGAGGGGAGCTTTGAGCTCAGGTAGATCTCGAGAACTCCCCCTTTTTGATAAGAGCTGATGATAGAAAATGATTGCTATGAAGAGATATGCTGCTGGATGAGAGTTTGACTGTAATGCTAAATTTAGATTGATCAATTCACTTGTAGTGCATGTTTTTGGAAAAAGGAAGGAAATCAGAGAACCTGGGGGAAACCCACGTGAGCACGGGAAGAACATGCTAACTTCACACAGTAACGACAGCCGGCCTGTTAAAGGACTAGAACCGGTGACGTTCTTGCTGTGAGGCAACAGTGTTAATCACTGGGCCACCGTAACACCCATGAAGGGAAAGGTGGAGGAGTAGGGGTGGAAGGGGGGATTCTTCAAATCGAAGATGACTGTAGTGAGAAACTCTGGCTCTTTATAGTGGGCTAGGAATCGTCTGATTGGTGGATCATACATAGTTAATGTGAAACCAGCCGTGTTCAATCATAATGACGTGATCCTCTCCAAATTAGTTTATAAAAAGCTTCACTTATTTGTTTGTTTGTTTTGAGATTTTTTTTTCTCTTTATTTTCCTGAAATCCTAGTTATTTATAAAAAAAAATTAACGGATATCTTTTGGATATATTTATGAGCATTTATTGGATAGCCTGTGAAGAGGAACGGACGCTGTCAATAAATTAACATTTTGCACATAAATGCTATTGCGGCTCTGCCATATTTTTATTTATTTTTTTTTTTGTGACCTGTATTCCATCACGCCTCATCACAATGGAAAACAAATGCATTTTATTTTTTACCAAAACTACAATTGGATTTTTTTTTTAAATGCATCAGCGTTTAAAACAACATAATTTGCACAAAACAAATGACAGATCTGCGACAGAGAAACTACGGTTTTGGGAAACTACATCATTTTTTTCCCAAACGATGCATCGTACTATGATAGTTCAGCCATGAGTTGTGTCATTGTTTAGGAAACGCAGCGCAGAGCAGCATTCATTGCATCACAGACATAATAAAACAGTAATTTACTGTGAAACATACAAATCAAGAGCTGTTTCTTATGTGCAGCCAGGGCTTAACATTAACAACTGCCAACCCGCCAAATGCGGGTAGATTTCAGCTTTGGTGGGTAAGACAGACACTCCGACCAGCCACTTTGGCTGGTTGAAAATAATTGTAAATTGTGGTTTTCTTAAAGCAGGGTTCGACTATAAGGATGACCCAATATGCATGCAAATGTGATCTTAGAATCGAGAAGCAGCACGACTTACACAAATAATTGCAATCGCGCGAGCAATAGAAAGCAGGTGAATAACGAATGAGAGGATGATCGGTTGCGCTAACAGGTTATTTTTGTTAATATGGTTTAATTATCACTGTTTTACAACAACATTGCTTTAATATGTGATTAACCCTCCATGTATGTGTGGTTAACTGCTGATCTGAGAGACCTTTAGCGAGGACAGATTACTGTGCATATTTTTAATACATGACAATAATTATTTTTAAAAGTCAATTGTTTTTCTTTGCTGTTTTTTTTAAGAAATGTTTTGTTAAATAAAAAGTACAGTATACAGCTATATTCAGCTTGTTTTGACACATTTCAAAATAATTATTGTTTGGTGTGGGATAAATTTGGTAAATCCTTAATTTTGAGTTCTGAAAAGTCATGTGAAATAAAAGCTGTTTGCAGTAAAACACTATGAAACCATGACCCATTTGCTCATACACGACACACAAAACATGAAATGAATGAGGAGGCTTGTGGACAAAACACAACATCTAAATCAAGTCATTTCAGCATGTCAAAGTCATATTTATGCATATAAAAAATATTTTCCCAATAACAAAATTGTGGCTAGTGAAAATGCAGAGTGGCTAGTAATGTTTGAAAACTACTAGTCACTGTGGCTGGTGATCAAAAAAGTTAATGTTAAGCCCTGTGTGCAGCCTATATTATTGCTGTAATGTTGATATTATATGTGCATATTATCAATGAACATTTCTGACCATTATCAGTGCTGCTTTAATATGTATATGAAAAATGAAGTGTGTTTTTGTTCTGTGTTTTTTTTATGATTATTATTAAATGAATAAAAAAACAGTACTGTGAGCATTTGCCAGAAGCTTTTCATCCACAGAGACACCAAACATAATTACCAGCGTTCTTCATAATGATAATGGCTGTACATTATGATCACAGGTCAGTATATTGACTCATTGGCTCGACTCTATTTTAAGCTTCGGAGCAAATAAGTGCTGACAAAGCAGGGGACATAAAGAGGCACTTAATTAAGTAAAAGTCTAATGAATTACATTTGCTGCATCAGCCGGAGCTTCACACAATCCCCTACACATTAATAATCACGCCAATAACAACACAAGCCAGACAAGAGAGAGAAAGAAGAAAGAAATACACACAGAAAAGGCCTTGAAACGAATCTCCCTTCATTCAAGGAGACTTTTATTATTTCACAGGAAACACAGACATGCAACAAGATCATAACAGATTGGTTAAGACACATATCATAAAAGCCCTTGGTATTGTTTCATCATCAAACGATTTGTCTGATATTTGAAATAAATTCTCATCATGTACATGTTAATTCTATTGCCTGTAAGAGTCTTTGACATGAGGAACAAATCCATGCGCTTTTAATTCGACATCAATGATAGAATGCATCACAATGAGAACGATTCGCATGAGAAAAAAGGCCAAGAAAGTGAAAGTCTGCCTGCAAAACACACAACATCCTCTATAAACGTTCAGAGAGAGCAGGTTTGAGGTTGTGTGACACACTTAAATGTGTGCCAGCTACAAAATTATTCTCACTTCCTTCTGGGAAACGGCTCTTCGATTGCTATTTCAGCTCCGTCACAAATGCATTTAATTATATAACGCTAATGAATCTGGGAGGACGGATTTGGATCCAATCTGCTCATCAGTAGGTGTTTTTAGGTGCCATATGGACTAAAATCACCTGACTGATCTGGAATCAGTCCTGACACACACACACAACTACTGTTTCACACAAATATTCCACCTGAAAACATTTCTGATGTTTTAAAGTGCCCCTATGATGCTATTTTCAAGTGTGATATATTAACACAGAGTCTCTTAAAATGCATACAAGATCAGAAAACGTTTTAATTTTCTTCACAATATGTTTACTTTTAGAATCATTATGCTGTGATTCCGATACGATTCATTTGAATCAATTCTCTGAGCTTAAGGTGCGACATTTTAAATGATGCTATTTTAAGAGCGTATTATGTTTTATTATAATATTGTGTATCCTAAACAGGATTAAATGAATCTGAGTTGAAAAAACATTGTCATTTTTTTAGAGTTTGTGTTCATTTTCTGATGATTTTGATGCGGTTCGTTTGAATCAGTTCAGAGGTCTGTAAGCCCCTCCCACTTTCCATAAGCTAACTCTGCTCTGATTGGTCAGCTGGCCAAGTCTGTTTTGATTGGTCTATCCCTTTCAGAAATTGTGTTCATACGTTGAGTTCATTTGATCATGTTGATGTAGATCAGTAGCAGAGAAAAAGATTCGAAATATAAAGACTCGTTAAAGCGATTCAGAACCGATTCTTTCTTTTGAGGGACAATATCTGTATTTATCATGCACTTTTTTGATTAATAACTAAGACAGCTAGGTTACAAACTGCAATTAAGAAAGCAAGTGACTGTGTTTGGAACTGAATCAATCTATAATTTGGAACCGCACAATAGATTTACATCCATTTAATGTCATGAAACACTTTTCTCATAATGCAGCAAATATTTGGTTTAATGATTAACTCCGCCTTTTGTAAGAGCTTACTCTGCTCTGATTGGTCAGCTGGCCAAGTCTATTTTCATTGGTCTATCTGTATTGGAAATTAAACAGAGTGTTGAGTTCATTTCATCATGTTGATGTAGATCAGTAGCAGGGAAAAAGATCCTTTTGTAAGAGCTTTCTCTGCTCTGATTGGTCAGATGGCACTGTCTGCTATGATTGGTTAAAAACCAAATGAACTCTGAATTTCAGCTCCAGAGTAGAAATGTGCAATATTTATAGTTTATGATAATATTGTTATTGTTATATTACTGATTTGCAAGCTCATTCATGTTGTCACGTTAGAATTAAAAGGTTCTTTCTGACATTTTTTGTCAAAATTAAGTTATTGACATAGTCCTATTAAATGACAACTTATTTATTATGGGATGTTTTTTATAAGTTGTTTACATTTTAAGACTTTTTATTTAAAAAACAAATGTTACACACGTACTGTTTGCTATGGAATCCAAAAACTTTGAAGCTCAATATCTCAAAATCATTCAGAACGCAGACAGAACCTTATAATTCCAAGGTGACGATTTTGCAGCAAAAAAAACTGATAAGTTGAGCAAATATCAAAAGCATTGACTGTCATGAAATCTATTAGAATGCCGTTAAAGACTATAATTCAAGTTACATGTATTAAGTGAGATGGTTTTTACTGACGCTGCTACCGGTGCATTTAAATCCACAGTGCATATTGTCATGAACTAAGTTGCCAGATTGAGGTAAAAAAATGCTTTGAGATTTAAATATTTCACCATATATGTGAGGTGATGAGCTTCATACAAGATCTGGCAATTAGACAGACAAATATAGATTTTTTCGTAACTAGATTGGGCCATACTTACGGGAGTTTCCCAGGAGAAATAACAAAATGGGAGGGTGGCGGGAGATGGGTGTAAAAATAGAGGAGACTCCCAGGAAAAACGGGAGAGTTGGCAGGTATGTCATAAATAGAAACTTGCTGTGTCTCTAAATGAATCGCCCGTTTTGAATGAATCATTTGAATAAATGATTAAGTAAATCAATCGTTTAGACTTGTCGCCACCTACTGGCAGTTTTAGTGTAATACTTATTTATCAATGACAGGCCAAGATCTACTAAAATATATATATA
>CAIGQZ010032119.1:3179063-3196197 GCA_903798205.1 Danio tinwini | reverse complement strand
AGAATGTCACAAGATTCTATTTTTCAAATCTGTTCCTTTGAAGTTTGGGAATGTGGAAATAAATGTATCGGTTTACACAGAGAAAGTAACTGTCAGTAACTGTGTTTTTGCCCAATAGTTGAGTTTGTCAAGGTTTGACCCAGCACTGGGTTAAAACAACACAGCATATTTCTTAATCACTGAATTTGCATATTTTAATGATTAAATAATGATGCTGATAAATTACATTACAATATAATTTACTTCATTTTCTTTTCGACCTTTATAAATCTAAGGTCGCCACAGCGGAATGAACCGACAATGTATTCAGCATATGTTTTCCCCTTTAGAGCATGTGTTTGGACTGTGGGGAATGCAAACCTTGCAGGGACTTGAACCAGCGACCTTCTTGCTGTGAGGCCACAGTGCTAACTACTAAGCTAGCATGCCACCCCTATTAACTATTAAAAATATACAAATTATACATGAATATAGATTTACTTCAGAAGCAGAAATACAATTATATCCTAAGATAGTCACTTGTTTTAAGAAAAAACTCTAATATAAAAACTATATAGACATTTAAAAGTGAAATAAAAATAAATCAAATATCAAAAGATTCCTTAATCAGTTCTATTATAATGATTAAATGATGAAACGATGCTAATAAAATGTATTACAATATAATTTACTTATAAATTGTAATATTTGATTTATTTTAAATGAGATTATGAAAATGAAGTGAATTTGTTCTTAAAACTGCACAATAACAATATAGACAATTAAAAATAATAATTAAACATAATCAAATATTAAATATATTAAAAAAATTATTAATCAGTGAACTGACTGTGTCTAAATGAGGTGAGTTTGATACTGAAACCTAAACTTATGTATAATTCAAATATAAAAATATAATCAATATTTATCAATAATATAATATAAATCAATATTTATTTCAGATCCAAAAACCTATGAAAGTAAATAAATATGTTTGATGTTTTGTTTAAATATGATTATTATATAGAATTTTATTATAATAAAATTATATATATATATATTTATGAGCAATATCACACTCGTAGCAGTGCGATGTGGCTGTATATCAGCACTGGCCACAGGCCGAGTGCCTTAGTGTCCCACCAGTGACAATATACAGCCACATCGCACTGCTATGAGTGTGATATTGCGTTTATACAACAGTTGGACAACATAACTGTGTGTCTAAAAAAGAAAATCAAACACGGAGAGTCTCAAAATCCTTTTGTATTAGGAACTATTTTTTTTCGCCATTCATTCACAACTGCAGCTGACATCAGAAAAGCTGTTGCTAATTCACCAACGTCTCTTTAGAGCTAGTGTTTGAGTGATTCTCTAGCATAATGTCTAAAGTGATGACAAAACAGCTGATTTTGCTCATATTTTAAGATTATAAGGCAGAACGAGACATGAAATGCCATCAGTCTACAGAGGTTTCCCAGTATTTCTTTGTTGCAACCAGGAGATCTATATTATTACTATGGCATAAATACAGCACAGCAACATACAAAAGAGAGAGATCGACTTAAAAAATGTCATTTACCTGTTTAATAATGATTTAATCAGCTGCAGTTTTAAATTACTCAGTTTTTCTTTTAGGATTTATTATGCGTTCCTATCGCCATCTTGTGGATGAACATCGTCAACCGTCTTTGCTCAAAGACTCAGAAATTATAAATATTTTAAAACAGGCAAAATCCTTATAAATAAACTGCATATTTGCAATCTAAACAACTATATTCTTGACTAAAAAAGCCTCAAAGGTACATTATGTTGTCTAACAGCAGCAATATTTGTCAATCTGTAGAGTGTCCTCTGCTTGTTGCTGTATGTGTGCAGAGTAGTACTCAAGGGTGAAGAGGCTGGATGAGTGCTGTTACTGGCAGAATGTCACTATCAGCCAATCAGATTTAAGAAGCAGACAGAACTGTTGTATAAATATATATTATATCTATATACAGTTGAAGTCAGAATTATTAGCCCCCGTTTATTTTTTCCCCAATTTCTGTTTAACGGAGAGCAGATTCTTTCAACACATTTCTAATCATAATAGTTTTAATAACTCATCTCTAATAACTGATTTATTTTATCTTTGTCATGATGACAGTAAATAATATTAGACTAGATATTCTTCAAGACACTTCTATACAGCTTAAAGTGACATTTAAAGGCTTAACTAGGTTAATTAGGTTAACTAGGCAGGTTAGGCAAGTTATTGTATAACGATGGTTTGTTCTGGAGACTATCGGAAAACATAAATAGCTTAAAGGGGTTAATAATATTGACCCTAAAATGGGTTTTAAAAAATTTAAAACTGATTTTATTCTAGCCAAAATAAAACAAATAATACTTTTTCCAGAAGAAAAAATATTATCAGACATACTGTGAAAATGTCCTTGCTCTGTTAAACATCATTTGGGAAATATACAAAAATAAAATAAAATTCAAAGGGGTAATAATTATTATATATATAAACAACCAAAAACGTTTTAAAATGGCAAATGATTCACAAATCAGTTTACTGTAACATTTTTTCAGTAACATTAAGGTAAAGCTCATGTATTTATCTTAATTTACAAAACAAATGTACAAAAAATCTCTAGCAGCCTAATTTTTAAAAGTTGAATCAAATGAATTTTTCTGATCATCTCAACTTACATCTATCAAACTGAGTAAAGATATTAGGTTTGTTAAAATATTAAAACTGTGTATATTTAAAAGAATACGCTGAAAGCTGATTAACAGCATAGAATGAAGCAGGATTTGTTATCTCATCATTTCTTGCAGTGCAGAATGTCTGATGTGCAGGTTTAGTGTGAGTGTGAGCGGCTCTTCACAGACTGTAATGTGACGTCTCCATCACTCTGATCTTTGGCTAATGAACCACACGCACTGAAATAAATAACTCTTTCTTTTTTCACCTCTGGGAAACATCATGAATCTCCACAAGAGCGTTTCACCTTGAGGAGCTCAAATGCTCATTTATCAGCGGTTGCGTTCAGAACAGAATACAGCACACTACTGTTTCTGCATGCACACTACTGTACATTTGAATAGACTAGAGCACACTGTATGCGGTAATGTCGACTTAAAGACACACACAATTCATGTTTACCATAGAAGATGGTTATATTCACTTACTGCTGACACACAACTGTGTTTAAACCCCTTATACGAGTGATCTTTGCATAATAGGCGCCCTTTAAATGACACTTTTCAACACAACATTGGGTTTGTACGTATTTCACCCAACTTTGAGTTACGCATGCTGTTTATAACTTATTAATGGGTCAAATACCACACATTGGCTTATTTTTTTTTTATTAATTATTAAATTTAAACTACCCTTTTTTGCCCAATAGTTGAGTTTGTCCAGGTTTCACCCAGCGCTGGGTTAAAACAACACAGCATATTTTTAAAAATATTAAAATATTATATTAATAATAATAAATATTAGAGTATTCTACATTTGACATTGGGTCAAATATAGACAAACCCAATATTGGGTTCATTTTGTTAAATGAAAGTATAACTACATTTTTCAACCTGAATGTTGGGTTTGTCCATATTTGACCCAACTTTATTATGTCAACCCAACTTTTTTATGTCTGCTGTTTGTAACGTTTAAGAACCCAACATTGGATAAATTTTTAATTAATTAAATTTAAATGACCCTTTTTTGCCCAATAGTTGAGTTTGTTTATGTGTGAAAAACAACACAGCATATTTGTTTAAATAAAAAAGCCCTAAAGTAATCATACTAATTAAAAGAAATACATTTCAGCATTCCGGATTTGACATTGGGTCAAATATAGACAAACCCAACATTGGGTTAATTTTTAAAAATGAAAGTTTAACTACATTTTTCAACCTGAATATTGGGTTTGTCCATATTTGAACAACTTTGGGTTATGGCAACCCAGCATTTTTATGGGTGCTGTTTGTAACGCATCGATGGGTCAAATTTAGACAAATCAAACAATGGGTTATTTTTTTATTGATTAATTAAATTTAAACAACCCTTTTTTGCCCAATGGTTGAGTTTGTTTATGTGTAACCCAGCACTGAGTTAAAACATCACAGCATATTTTTTAAAATTAAAAAAGCCCTAAATTTATCATACTAATTAAAAGAAATACATTTCAGCATTCCAGATTTGACATTGGGTCAAATATGGACAAACCCAACATTGGGTTAATTTTGTTAAATGAAAGTATAACTACATTTTTCAACCTGAATGCTGGGTTTGTCCATATTTGACCCAACTTTATTATGACAACCCAACTTTTTTATGACTGCTGTTTGTAACTCATTGATAGATCAAATATAAACAACCCAACATTGGATACATTTTTTATTAATTAAATTTAAATGACCCTTTTTTGCCCAATAGTTGAGTTTGTCCATGTTTGACCCAGCACTGGGTTGAAACAACACAGCATATTTTTAAAAGTAAAAAAGCCCTAAAATAATCATACAAATTAAAATAATTCCGGAATTTGACATTGGGTCAAATATGGACAAACCCAACATTGGGTTAATTTTTAAAAATGAAAGTGTAACTACATTTTTCAACCTGAATGTTGGGTTTGTCCATACTTGTCCAACTTTGGGTTATGGCAACCCAGCATTTTTATGAGTGCTGTTTGTAACTCATTAATGGGTCAAATTTAGACAAATCAAACATTAAGTTAATTTTTTATTAATTAATTAATTAAATTTAAATGACCATTTTTTTGCCCAATAGTTTGATTTGTTTGAATAGTTGTTTTGAATAGTTTGTCCATGTTTAACTGAGCACTGGGTTAAAACAACACAGCATTTTCTTTAAAGTAATATACCCTAAAATTATTATAATAATTAAACAATATATATTTCTATATTCTCCATTTGACATTGTGTCAAATATGGACAAACCCAACATTGGGTTAATTTTTAAAACAAAAGTTTAACTACATTTTTTCAACCTGAATTTTGGGTTTGTCCATATTTAGACAAATCAAACATTGGCTTAATTATTATTTAATTAATTAATTAAATTAAAATGACCCTTTTTTGCCCAATAGTTGAGCTTGTCCATCTTTGACCCAGCACTGGGTTAAAAAACCACAGCAAAAAAAAACCCTATGTAATCATAAAAACAAAAAATATATTTCAGCATTACGCATTTGACATTGGGTCAAATATGGACAAACCCAACATTGGGTTAATTTTTGAAGGTTTAACTACATTTTTCAACCCAAATGTTGAGTTTGTTGATGTTTGACCCAACTTTGGATTTCCACAACTCTTGGTTTTAAGTGTTGTTTGCAACTCATTGATCAGTCAAATATATAGACAAACCAAACACTGGGTTAATTTTTTATTAGTTAATTCAATTTAAATAACCATTGTTTTGTCCAATAGTTTGTTTAAATAGTTGTTTTGAATAGTTTTTCCATGTTTAACCGAGCACTGGGTTAAAACAACACAGCAGTTACTTGAAAGTAATATTCCCTAAAATAATTATAATAATTAAACAATACATTTTTCAATAAACAACCATACATTTTTCAACTCGAATGTTGGGTTTGTCCAATTTCGACCCAAGGTTGGGTTAATGCAACCCAGCATTGTTTAAGAGTGAAATTAGCTGATTTAAGTTATATGATTGTTCATTATTTTACATTTTTTTATAATTATATAATTATAATACAGCCAATATAGTTCTTTATTTTGCCTTTAGCGCATGTGTTTAGACTGTGGGGGAAACCAGAGGACCTGGAGGAAACCCACGCCAACACGGGGAGAACATGCAAAAATAAATGCCAACTGACCCAGCCGGGACTCAAACCAATGACCTTCTTGCTGTGAGGCCACAGTGCTAACCACTGAGCCACTGTACCGCCATGTAACCACAACAATTTAAATAAAAAGTTTAGCTTATTTTTAACTGATTGCCACTTGTGTGCTCGTCTAAAAGGTGATTGTATTATTATTAAAGCATTACTGGTGAAATAAAGTCTGCGTGACGTGTGCAGTACAGTAGTGTGACAGTATTCCAGTCCAAACACAGCAGAAAAACACACCCCTTGGATTAATAAAAGAAATGTGAAAAACAAAGCGGGAACATGAAGCATTGCATATTTCAAGAAGACATCTATTCATCTGACTGATGGTGAAAGTTAAACGCTCAGATGTGAGTTTGCTCAGCAGCAGAAGATTTGAATGTGTTCAAGAGCTCGTGTTTAATGCAGCGCTCGCAGAAACCCTCACAAACCCATCAAAATATGCTTACAGATCCAAATCTCTACATGCTTCTGTACTGTACAGCTGATGACTGAACCCTCATGTGAAATGAATGATGTTTCAAACATTTCTGAAGTGATGTTTAACAGAGAAAGGAGTAGGGCTGTAACGGATCACAGTTGATCCATGATTTGTACGGATCAATTACTAATCCTAAATGTGTAACGAACGCAGAGAGATCGCCTCTCACGCCATTCAAATCCCATGTATGAAAGCATTTAGGCTTTTCTGTTAAATATAATGATGCAGAAGAAGTTAGGTTATTGGGGATGTGGTGGGTTTCTTAGGTTATTAAAGGGGTTTTCTGTCACTGCTTGTTTAGACTGCATTAATGCATTCAGTGTAAGCTGCACGATTAATCATTAAAAGATCGTGATCTCAACACCCACGCAACATTAATTATAAATGATGGTGATTTGCATATGTTTATTAATCCTTCCAATCTGAAAACGCAAAAATCAAGAAAGAGATTGAGTCTTTAGCCTTTTGAGTTAGCTATGAAGTTATAAACAGTCAAATAACACAGAAGTACTGGGAGAACAGTTTATAGTTTATATATAACCATTGATGTTTATGGTAAAGCTCATATGCATTTAGCGACGCTCAAATATGAAAGTTGTAGGCAGCAATTACATTATTTAACCAAAAGGTGGCGACAACCAGCCATCAAAAATATGCTACTGAATAATTCCCCTTTTTAGCATGCTTTTGTGCCAAAATGGAAAGATGTACACATTTTAATGTCATTCTGCTTTTACTGAATCGTTTGGGTTTGGTAACATACAGAAAGCGACTCGCGTCTATCTCCAGCAAACATATTATAAACGTTCAGAACATTGCGCGATGTCTGCAGAAGCTGTTTTTGGTGGAGACAAGCAGATATAATCACTGTGATTGCCCGAGCTCAGTCCCGCTTGTCACCAAGGTACAGTACGTGATACACAGACACACACACACATTAATGAACGTTATGAAATCAATAGTTTGTTGTACTGTTGGCGGTTCACTTTCCTTATTTCAAGAGTTCACACTTAGCTGATGATTGATTATATGCTTGCTCGGCATGCTGTCCCCGGAGAGAGCCCTGAGCTCATTAGGTCCTCGAGCCCGGGGCTCCCTCCCGTTTGCAAGGCAAGAGGGGAGTTTGAGCTCAGGTAGATGTAATGAACAGAGTGATTGCTCTTAATAGATAACTACTTATCAGGAGCATGTCTATGGTGCCGATTTGGATCAGTCAATTAACTTAAGTTGCATGTTTTTGGACGGTGGGAGGAAACTGGGGAACCCAGGGAAAACCCATGTGAGCACGGGGAAAACATATAAACTGCACAGAAACGTCAGCTGGCTTGGTAAGGACTAGAGTCAGTGATGTTCTTGCTGTGAGGCAACAGTGCTAACCACTGGGCTACCGTGTCACTCATATAGAAAAGGAGGAGGAGTAGGAGTGGAAGGGGGGATTCTTCAAAAAGAAGATGGCTGTTATGTTGAACTTAGGTTATTTATGGTGACTTAGGAATCGTCTGATTGGTGAATCATAAATTGGATAATGCGGGACCAGCTGCAAGCAATCATCAGTACGTGATCCTCTCAAAACTAGTTTATAATAAAGTGAACTTGGTTCGGTTGCATTCATACCAGAAGTGAACAGGACCAGATTTTGCGTGAACCTCTTTCAAGCGGACTTGGGTATGGTTTGTGGGTGCACACCCAAGTTCAGAAGACACATTCACACTAGCTAAGCGTACTGTACTCTGACGTCAAACGCACCCGGGTGGGGAACAAAAGTGCTAGTGTGAAATCACCCTTAATGACGCTCAAAAATTTAAGTTGTAGGCAGAAATTACATTATTTAACCCATAGGTGGCAACAACCAGCCATCAAGAATATACCACTGAATAATTCTTCAAAAATGATCATCTAGTAATGAAACAAAGTTTTATAAGTGAAAAACTGAATCATTTATTGAAAATGAGACATGAAATAATTATGAATTGTTGGCCTACAATGACAATGTTAGATTTCTACATTTAGCGCTATCAGCAACAGTAGTAGCAGTGAATTTATCACAGTACTGAATATTTTAAAGTTTTTTTTTAATCAGCTGATTATTTCTTCATTTTATTTTTAATAAAATCACATCTTCTAAGTTCTGTTTGTTAAAACCAAAAGTGTTTTGCAGTGCTGTTCTTGTAATAAATGGAAAACTCCCCTTTTTGGGTGATCCGAAAAATGATCCGATCCGTGACTACAAAACCATTATGTGATCTGTGAGATTTGTGATCAGTTACACCACTAGTCTATGTTGTACTGTTGGCTTCATCGAGCATGGATCTTCAGCATGCACTGGGGCAGTTTGCTGCCGAGTGTGACGAGGCTGGGATGAGAATAAGCACCTCCAAGTCCGAGGCCATGGTGCTCCGCCAAAAAAGGTGGTTTGCCATCTCCAGGTTGGAGGAAGTGAGGGACGAGTGAGGGAAGAATGGAACGTGAGATTGACAGACGGATTGGTGCAGCGGCAGCAGTAATACGGTCCATGTACCGGTCCGTTTTGGTAAAGAACTAGCTGAGCCGAAAGGCAAAGCTTTCGATTTACCACTCAATCTACGTTCCTACTCTCACCTATGGTCCTGAGCTTTGGGTTATAACCGAAAGGACAAGATCTCAGATACAAGTGGCCGAAATGACTTTCCTTCGCAGCGTGGCAGGGCGCACCCTTATGGATAGGGTGAGGAGCTCTGACACCCAGGAGGAGCTCGGAGTAGAGTCGCTGCTCCTCCACATCGAGAGAAGTCAGCTGAGGTGGCTCGGGCATCTGTTTCGGATGCCTCCTGGACGCCTACCTAGGGAGGTGTTCCAGGCATCTCGCACCGGGAGGAGGCCTCGGGGAAGACCCAGGACACACTGGAGGGACTATGTCTCCTGGCTGGCCTGGGAACGCCTCGGGATCCCCCCAAAGGAGCTGGTGGAAGTGTCTGGGGAGAGGGAAGTCTGAAGTTCTCTCTTAAGACTGCTGCCCCCGCAACCCGGCCCCGGGTAAGCAGATGAAAATGACATGACATGACCAGTAGTACGGAGATGTTCACAGTATTTCCTATTTTATTTTCTATTTGTTTTTCCTGCTATGGAAGTCAATGGTTACCGGTGTTCAGCTCTCTTCAGAGTACCTTCTTTTGAGTTTAACAGAAGACAGAAAATAAATATTGAGTAAATTTAAATGTTTGGGTGAACTCTCCCCTTAATTGACCTCCTTTCTTTGAATATTGAGCGAGTATTGTGTAATAATCAGATGTTTAGTGAACGCTGCATTAAACTTGAGATATCACACATATAATCTCTGGATCTATGGAGACTTTTTGAGAAACCCCAGCGGTGAAGCGCTAAAGCTCTGTATATGTACACTGCTCTGAGCACAGCTGCATTGTGGGTAAACTGTGTGTGCGCGCTGATTTTGGTGGTTTACAAGGACACAGGTTTGTATAATGACATGAGTATGACCTTGTTGTACTCTATTGCAGTGGTTTATGAGGACATGATGTGTGTCCTCATAATTCAAAACACTTGAAAATCATGTTTAACGGGGTCTTTTGAGGTTGAAACGGTCCAAAGGTTTCTTGTGAGGGTTGGGTTTAGGTCAGGGCTGGGGTAAGGCCATATTTTCAGCTTTTCTACTGTATAAAACACATTACGCCTGTGGAGAGTCCTTGTAAACCACTAATACCAATGTGTGTGTGAGTGTGTGTGTGTGTGTGTGTGTGTGTGCGGTCAGGTGTGTTTGTGTATGTGCGTCTGTCTGTCTCTGTGTGTGTTTGCTTTTGTGTATCTGTCTTTCTGTGTGTGTCTGTCTGTCTGTGTGTGTGTCTGTGTGTTTGTGTGTGTGTGTGTGTGTGTGTGTGTGTGTGTGTCTTTGTGTGTGTGTTTGTCTGTCTGTCTGTCTCTGTGTGTCTACATGTGTGTTTGTGTGTGTTTGTGTGTGTGTGCATCTACATGTGTGTTAGTATGCATGCCTTTGTGTGTTTATGCATGTGTCTCTGTCTGTATGTATGTCTGTGCATGTGTGTGTGTATCAGTCAGTGTGTCAGTCTTTCAGGTTGTCCTCTCCTACTCCCTGCGCCTCCAGCTCTCTCATCACGTTGTCCAGGTATTTGGGGTCGGGGTATCCGTGTCCAGTCAGGTTGGAGCCAAACTCCGTCTTGTGGTGAATCTCGTTCCAGACGACGGTGTCGGACTCGCCGGTGGTGCTGGACGTCCCGATGGTGAAGATCAGCCGACGGTCCCATGCCGTGATCAACAGCTTCAACACCTGCGGGAGGGGAAAGAGGAAGACATGAGCCAGAGTCAAGAGAGAGAAGCTGTGTTTGGAAATATTAAGAGAAAATATTGATTTATTTAAATTGAAAACCAAAACTTTCAGTACGTCACTGTAAATCTGACTGTTAATTGTAATTATTTATTTACAGTGTGCTTGTAAATTTACAGTCTTACTGGCAACCAAAATTGCAAGTAAGTTATTATAGGTCATTTATTTATTTTCCTTCGGCTTATTCCCTTATTTATCAGGGATCACCACAGCGTATTTGAGCAGACTGTACGCAGTGGATGCCCTTCCAGCTGCAACCCAGTACTGGAAAACACCCACACACTTATACACTACGGCCAGTTTAGTCCATCAATTCCCCTATAGCGCATGTGTTTGGACTGTGGGGGAAACCGGAGCACCCGGAGAAAACCCACGCCAACACGAGGAGAACATGCAAACTCCACACAGAAATCCCAACTGAACCAGCCGGGACTCAAACCAGCGACCTTCTTGCTGTGAGGTCACAGTGCTGTGTGGATGGATCAATAGCATCCGCTGCGTAAAACATATGCTGGATAAGTTGGCGGTTCATTCCGCTGTGGCGACCCCAGATTAATAAAGGGACTTAGAATGAATGAATGAATATTGTTTTTTTTTTATTTATTGAAGTGTAAATTAAATGTGATATTTATGTGATTCATTTATTATAATATATTCATTCATTCATTCATTTTCTTTTCGGCTTAGTCCCTTTATTAATCCGGGGTTGCCACAGCGGAATGAACCGCCAACTTATCTAGCAGATGTTTTACACAATTAATGCTCTTCCAGTTGCAACCCATCTCTGGGAAACATCCATACACAATCATTCACACTCATACACTACGGACAATTTAGCCTACCCAATTCACCTGTACCGCATGTCTTTGGACTGTGGGGGAAACCGGAGCACCCGGAAGAAACCCACACGAACGCAGGGAGAACATGCAAACTCCATACAGAAATGCCAACTGACCCAGCCGAGGCTCGAACCAGTGACCTTCTTGCTGTGAAGCGACAGCATTACCAACTGTGCCACTGCACATGTTGGCACATTAATTTCCTTAAATAATTATTCCATTTTTAAAAATAATTTATTATTGGCAGTACAGTGACTGATACGAGATCTTCAACATCTCACCTTGCGTCCCTTCTCATTGTCTGGTAAATAACAGTGTCGAGGAAATCCTCTTGCGCTGTACTTTTTCCCAGGGTTCGGATGCTCTGTGGTCTGGAAAAACACACACACACACACACACACACACACACACACACACACACGTGGTCACACTTGATAATAAACACACACAGATCAGCCTTTCTCTCTCACACACACACACAGATTAAAGAAGAAATCAGCACTTCTGTCAATGAAGGTGCAAACGGGTCTGACTGAACACACAGAGGGAATATTCATGAGGATACTCAGCAGCAGTAAAGAGGATTTTCTCCATCGTTGGACTTACAACTTGGACTTAGACATACGTCAACGTTCACAACCTCACAGTCTCTATTAGCTGTGTTCATTAGCAGCATCAGTGCTATCACCAGCTCACTCACACCATGTGAACATTGAATAACAATATTAAAAATGTGCACTTAATAATCACTGTCAGAGAGAATGGAGAGACATCTATATATAATAGCTATAGCACGGAAAACAAGTATTGTATAGTAACATTGTCATGTTTTTTTCTGGAAATAATATTTCTACAGGAGCTGCTGACATGGAATTGAAGCAGATTTTGGTAAAAACCCAAACAATACAAACATAAAACTACTGAAACTAGCACTGAACTACTGAAATGTGTTTAGTATTTTATATAAAGGCGCCTCTCATATGGAGAAGGTGTGAGCTTCTCACAGACTTCAACAGAGTGTCAAAATCGTGATGCTTCTGTGAGTCTCGTCTATCAGATCTGAGCTTTATTCTGTATTCTGTATTGGATTGGGGTCAGGTGATTGGCTGGGTCATTCTACAGCTTGATTTTCTTTCTCTGAAAGCATTTGAGAGTTTCCTTGGCTGTGTTTTAGATCATTGTCTTGCTGAAATGGTTTCATCTTCATCCTCCTGCTAATGTAGATGTTGGACTGAAGCAGCTGATATTCATTTACACTGAGGAAGGGCAAAGGGTTGCTAAAGAACTACTGAGAGATTTCAGCGGCTGTCACTGCTGAACTACACCTCCCGTTCTTCATCTGTTCAATACTTTTTCCCTGCATCATTTCATTTTATTATGCATAACTTCATTTGTAAATTAATTAGATTTGTTTTCTTTGCATATGCAGATTTGTTTGATTGTTACTAACACCCAGGGACAATTTCAAGTCAACAGCAGCTTTAGAAATATGTTTTCTGAGAAAAATGGTGAATGAAAATTCAAGAGAAACTAAAAAAATTATAAAATTTTATTGAAATTGTATAGTTTGTAATTTTTTTCTCAATATTTTGCATTGATTTCAATGTACTATTTTTCTATATTAAAGATGTTCAGGGACTAAAATATTATTTAATTAAATATATCTGTTTAATAAATCTGTTTTATTCAAATGCACCAAAATATATGACCTATATTCACTGAGAAATAGAGAAAAATATTAATTTTCAAACTGGGGTGTGCTTATTTATGTTGAGCACTGTATATAGTGTTTAAAGTATTTGTGACTTTAGTTCAAACAGAACAACCTGAGGCCTCCCTGATTGGCCAGCTGTGCATGCTTCATGAATATTAATTAGCTAGTCTAACAAAATAACTTATGATAACTCTCCAAAGTTACTACACCCAAATTTATATGTTAGGGAAAATATTAAATTAAACATTTAAAAAGAGGAAAATTCAAGAAGAACAATTTTTTTTTACATTTTGCATGAATTTAAATGTATAATCTTTCTATTTATAAAGCTGTTTGGTGACTAAAATATAAGTTTAATAAATATATCTGTTTAATAAATCTGTTTTATTCACATGCACCAAAATATATGATCTAAATACACTGAGAAATTGAGTAAAATATTATTTTTTTAACCGAGATGTGCTCATTTATGTTGAGCACTGTATATAGTGTTTAAAGTTTTTGTGACTTCAATTCAAACAGAACAACCTGACGCCTCCCTGATTGGCCCAGATGTGCATGCTTCATGAATATGAATTAGGTTATGTGAAACGTGATTGGCTAGAGGCAGATGGTCAGCAGGATTTATTTGATGGTAGTTAAGTACAATAATGATTTGATGTTTCTTGGCAAATTCATTAAAATAAAACCGCAGATCACAGTAAAAATATGTACAGCGCTCAACATATATGAGTTCACCCTTTACAAATGGCTGGTTTAAATTCATATTTTATGTAAGAAGCTTTACAATATTATATGTGTGCATATACATTAGATTGGTCAGTACTGAAGCCAAATCTGGAGCTAATCTAACAAAATAACTTATGATAATGCTCCAAAGTTACTACACCCAAATTTATATGTTAGGGAAAATATTAAATAAAAAATTTAAAAAGAGGAAAATTCAAGAAAAGCTTTTTTTTTTTTTTTACATTTTGCATGAATTTAAATGTATAATCTTTCTATTTCTAAAGCTAAAGCTTTATAAATCTGTTTATTCAAATGCACCAATTATCTATGACCTATATACACTGAGAAAAATATTAATTTGGGCTGTACTCTATGCTGAGCACGTCAGACTCCACTCGGTCTTAAAGTCTTTTTCAATGAGTCATTTACACTATTTATGAAATCATAGCAGTCAAAACAGGACAAATGAGCTCATGTATGGGACAAAATCTGGGCATTTGTCAGTAAGGGGTGGGTCTTTCAAACCATCCGAACCCCACCCTGGCTACAGGCCTGTTTCACATTATAATCAGTTGACGCAGGAGTTAAGAAAGTGAGTAGCAGGACAATCATGCAGAATAAGAGACACTGAGTGGTACTCGATGAACAGAAAACCCCACTCAGCCACTTCCTGTCTAACAGATGCTAAAATATACTGTAAACACACACTGATCAGAAGCCAAACGCCCACAGGTCATTCTGAGCAAACCGCCTGTGACGTACAGCATTAAACACTGATCTGCAGGAGGATCAGCACTGTGCAATTCAATAGCAACATTTAGCAGGAAACTATGAGGCACAGTATAAGATTTAAAGCAAACTTTGCTTATCAACACATACATTAAACATGTATATACACCTATAAATTACTCACATATACACCTATATACTATTGGATGTTCAGTGCAATATACTCTATATGAAACTTGTGTATATACATATAAACTTGGTGCATGCATACACCCACATACCCTCGCTTATATATTTAAGCTCGATCCTTGCATATATACAGTGCATCCGATATACAGTTCATATATAAGGGCCCAGGGTTGACAGTGCACGTCAAAGCACAAACCAAGCATGAAGACAAAGGAATTGTCTGTAGACCTTCAAATCAGGATATTCTTGAGGCACAAGGCAGGGGAAGGTTACAGAAACATTTCTGCTGCTCTGAAAGTTCCAATGAGCACAGCAGCCTCCATCATCCATAAGTGGAAGATGTTTGGATCCACCAGGACTTTTTCTAGAGCTGGCCGGCCATCTAAGCTGAGTGATCGGGGGAGAAGGGCCTTAGTCAGGGAGGTGATCAATAACCCGATGGTCACTCTGTCTGAGCTCCAGCGTTCTTCTGTGGAGAGAGGAGAACCTCACAGAAGGACAACCATCTGTGCAGCAATCCACCAATCAGGCCTGTATGGTAGAGTGGCCAGATGGAAACCGCTCCCCACCTGGACTTGAAGTCATCTGAAGGACTCTCAGACCATAAGAAACTAAACTCACTGGTCTGATGAGACTAAAATTGAACTCTTTGGAGTGAATGCCAGGCGTTACGTTTGGAGAAAACCAGGCAGTGCTCATCACCAGGCTAATACCATCCCTACAGTTAAGCATGGTGGTGGCAGCATCATGCTGTGGGGATGTTTTTCAGCAGCAGGAACTGGAAGACTAGTCAGGATAGAGGGAAAGATGAATGCAGCAATGTACAGAGACATCCTGAATGAAAACCTGCTTCAGAGTGCTCTTGACCTCAGACTGGGGCGACGGTTCATCTTCCAGCAGGACAATGACCCAAAGCACACCGCCAAAATATCAATAGAGTGGCTTCACAACAACTCTGTAAATGTCTTTGAGTGGCCCAGCCAGAGCCCAGACCTAAATCCTATTGAACATCTCTGGAGAGATCTGATAATGGCTGTACACCGTTGCTTCCCATCCAACCTGATAGAGCTTGAGAGGTACTGCAAAGAGGAACGGGCAAAAATTCCCAAAGACAGGTGTGCCGAGCTTGAGGCATCATATTCAAAAAGACTTGAGGCTGTAATCGCTGCCAAAGGTGCATCAACAAAGTATTGAGCAAACGCTGTGAATACTGATGTACATGTGATTTATCAGCTTTTTTATTTTGAATATATTTGCAACGATTTCAAAAACTCTTTTTTCACATTGTCATTATGGGGGATTGTGTGTAGAATGTTGAGGAAATAAATTAATTTAATCCATTTTTGAATAAGGCTGTAACATAAACAAATGTGCAAAAAGTGAAGCGCTGTGACTGGACAACACACGCACATACATATAAACTTGCTGCATGCAAGCACACCTGTACACAGTCGCATATACATATAAACTTGATCTATGCATATATATCTATAGGTGCATACACATACATCAAGTTTATATGTACATAATAATTTTAATAACTAATTTTCTAATTTATTTTATCTTTGCCATGATGACAGTAAATAATATTTGACTAGATATTCCTCAAGACACTAGTATTCAGCTTAAAGTGACATTTAAAGGCTTAACTAGGTTAATTAGGTTAACTAGGCAGGTTAGGGTAATTAGGCAGGTCATTGTATAACAGTGGTTTGTTCTGGAGACAATCCAAAACAAATATTGCTTAAGTGGTAATAATATTGACCTTAAAATGAGTTTAAAAACATTAAGAACTTCTTTTATTCTAGCCAAAATAAAACAAATTAGACTTTTTTCCAGAAGAAAAAATATTATAGGAAACACTGTGAAACATTTCTGAATCTGTTCAACATCATTTGGGAAATATTGGAAGAAAAACATTCACAGGGGGGCGAATAATTCTGACTTCAACTGTATGTATTTTAATTACATTTACTGATCACAGCCAATATGTGTAATGAGTGATGTTTCTGCGAATCGGGTCAGGAGTGTGTGTGTGATTGTCAATGTGTGTGTACCTGCACTCCAGCAGGAATGTCGTAGACGATGCGAATGGTTTTGATATCGGAGTGTCCCGGCAGGGAATGAGGAATAATGTGGTACTCCATTTTCCCTGGTGGCTGTGTGCCTGTTTTTTCCCCATAGATTGCCTTACAGGTGGGACACTGCAGACTGCCATCCTGAAACACACACACACACACACACACACACACACACACACACACACACACA
>CAIGQZ010032119.1:3105172-3132552 GCA_903798205.1 Danio tinwini | reverse complement strand
CTAGCAATGCATTAGCAACCGCCTAGCAACACCTTAACAACCACCTAGCAACACCTTAGAAACCACCTAGCAATGCTTTAGCAAGCACCAAGCAACGCTTTAACAACCACCAAGCAATGCCTTAGCAACCACCTAGCAGCACCTTAGCAACCACCTAGCAACACCTTAGTAACTGCCTAGCAACACCTTGGCAACTGCCTAGCAACACCTTTGCAACCGCCTAGCAACACCTTAGCAATGTAATGCAATGTAATGTGTATTTATATAGTGCATTTAATGTGTATGTCCATACACCCAAAGCGCTTCACAATCATGAGGGGAGTCTCTTCACACCACCACGAGTGTGCAGCTCCACTTGGTTGATGTGACGGCAGCCCCAGGACAACGGCGCCAGTGCCCTCACCACACACCAGCTATTGGTGAAGTGGAGAGACAGTGATAGAGCCAATTCGGTGGATAAGGGATGATTGAGAGGCCATGATTGTAAGTGCTGAGAGGGAATTTATCCATGACACCGGGGTTACACCCCTACTCTTTACGAGAAGTGCCATGGGATTTTTAATGACCACAGAGAGTCAGGACCTCGGTTTTTAACGTCTCAACCACCAAGCAATGCCTGCACCCACCAAGCAATGCCTTAGCAACCACCCAGCAACACCTTAGCAACCGCCTAGCAATGCCTTAACAACCACCTAGCAACACCCTAGCAACCACCTAACAACGCCTCAGCAACACCTTAGCAACCACCTAGCAACGCCTTAGCAACTGCCTAGCAACACTTTAGCAACTGCCTAGCAACCACTCAGAACACCCTAGCAACCACCTAGAACACTACAACAACCGCCTAGCAACACCTTAGTAAACACTCAGAACACTCTAGCAACACCCTAGCAAGAAACATGCCAATCCATGCTAATATACTGTATATGAACTTTTCTATCTATGCAGACTGTTTCAACCTTCTTAAACTACTTCAATTATTTAAACTTTAACACTTCAAACTATCAGACTATGCTCTCAAGCCACCATAAAGTTTGTCTACCAACTTTACTTTTCTAGTTATAATTACTGGGCAGCACAGTGGCTCAGTGGTTAGCACTGTCGCCTCACAGCAAAAAGGTCGCTGGTTCAAGTCCCGGCTGGGGCAGTTGACATTTCGGTGTTCTCCCCGTGTTGGCGTAGGTTTCCTCCGGGTGCTCCATTTCCCCTCATAGTCCAAACACATGCGCTATAGGGGAATTAGGTAAGCTAAATTGTCTATATATATGAGTGTGTGTGTGTGAATGAGAGTGTATGGGTGTTTCCCAGTGAATGAATTATAATATCATAATTAACAATGACTAATCATAAGGCATCATGTGACTGTTGAGTTGCTGAACTTGAGGAGGGTTCATTACTGCAGCCTCCTCTGTAATATGTTCACGTCTAAATTTTGCACACTGAAGCATTTTAAAACAATTAACCTGTAAAGTTGATGTAGGAGAGCCAAGACACCTCCCTGTGTCTCTCTGTTTGGTCAGCACTTGTCTTGTCTTGACTGCAGGAATGAATAATATCAGCCAGATGCTTTTTGGCAGCAGCTCTCCATGCGGCTGATCCAAAATGGAGTAGCGCACGGCCACAGTTTCCACTTTGCTCATTAGGAATGACAGCCAAAGGTGCTCTTAGAAGGAACCGCAGTCTCAAGGTGAATTTTAATCAGGCAGAACATGACAAATGCTTTAGTTGTACAACTTGTTTTACTGCCTGACGCAAAGTTTAAGGCAGCTACTGTAGGAGTTTTATTAATAAATTAAAAGCATTAAATATATTTTCAGTGCATCCGGAAAGTATTGACAGCGCTTCACTGTTTCCATGTTTTTATGTTACAGCCCTATTCCAAAATCGATTAAATTCATGTATTTCCTCAACATTCTACACACAATCCCCCATAATGACAATGTGAAAAGAGTTTTTTAAATTGTGGCAAATTTATTCAAAATAAAAAAGCTGATAAATCACATGTACATCATTATTCACAGCCTTTGCTCAATACTTTGTTGATGCACCTTTGGCAGCGATTACAGCCTCAAGTCTTTTTGAATATGATGCCACAAGCTCGGCACACCTGTCTTTGGGAATGTTTGCCCGTTCCTTTGTGCGGTACCTCTCAAGCTCTATCAGGTTGGATGGGAAGCGACAGTGTGCAGCCTTTTTCAGATCTCTCCAGAGATGTTCAATAAGATTTAGGTCTGGGCTCTGGCTGGGCCACTCAAGGACATTCACAGAGTTGTTGTGAAGCCACTCTATTGATATTTTGGCGGTGTGCTTTGGGTCATTGTCCTGCTGGAAGAGGAATCGTCGCCCCAGTCTGAGGTCAAGAGCACTCTGAAGCAGGTTTTCATTCAGGATGTCTCTGTACATTGCTGCATTCATCTTTCCCTCTATCCTGACTAGTCTTCCAGTTCCTGCTGCTGAAAAACATCCCCACAGCATGATGCTGCCACCACCATGCTTCACTGTAGGGATGCTATTAGCCTGGTGATGAGCGCTGCCTGGTTTTCTCCAAGCGTAACGCCTGGCGTTCACTCCAAAGAGTTCAATTTTAGTCTCATCAGACCAGAGAATTTAGTTTCTTATGGTCTGAGAGTCCTTCAGATGCCTTTTGGCAAGTCCAAGCAAGTTTACTGTCTATACACTCTATTTTATTTAGGCCTGATTGGTGGATGGTGCACAGATGGTTGTTCTTCTGTACGGTTCTCCTCTCTCCACAGAAGAACGCTGGAGCTCAGACAGAGTGACCATCGGGTTATTGATCACCTCCCTGACCAGGGGCGGACTGGTGGTTATTATTTCCCGGTGGCCTGACGGTCAATCTGGCCTGCCACTGTGAGTCTTGCCTGCCGCGCATAACCCGCCCACTCCGCCCTCAGCTCTTCACTTTCTACATCGCATCGAATGTGGCCTGCCACCAGGACTCTGGCCTGGCGTGCATCCCCTGACCGCTCTTCAATTTCTATATTGCATCGGATGTGGCCTGCCACCGGGACTCTGGCCTGCCGCGCATAAAGCCCCCCCAACCGCTCTTCATTTTCTATTACGCAACGCATGTGGCCTGCCACCGGGACTCTGGCCTGCTGCGCACCCCCCCATTCCCACCCCGCTCTTAACTTTCTATGTCGCATCGAATGTGGCCTGCCACCGGGACTCCTCAAGCCTATCCCGCACACCCCCACCCCCCTGTCACATAGGATGTGGCCTGCAACCGGGACTCTGGCCTGCCGCGCATAAAGCCCCCGCCCCACGCTCTTCACTTTCTATATCGCATCGAATGTGGCCTTTAAAACAATTACAAACTGAAACCAAAATAAAACAAATAAGACTTTCTCCAGAAGAAAAAATATTATAGGAAATACTGTGAAAAGTTCCTGAATCTGTTCAACATCATTTAGGAAATATTAGAAAAAAATAATAAATGTGCATTCACACACTCATAGGGTTCATTGTAAATAGAGTCTCACTTATCTATGTTCTAGAGAAAACTCTTACACAACAATCCTGTATTCAAAGAACACATTCACACATATGTGACCACACACACCACACACACACAAGCACTTCAGAGTTCACACATCAGCTCTGATAAGTTTCTCACGCTATAAACAGAGCTGTGAAAACCGTAACATGTCAAAGGTCTGTCGCTTGGGGAACCTGAAACATCACGACAAACACACTCGATCAATTACAGGAAAATCACATCATCTGGTCTGACCCCTGGAGATTCACATCCTGCCCGATAAACACCCTGACCACGGCACAAAGTTAAAAAGCACAAGCACTTGCTACTTTGGTAATGAACTGACTTAAACTATGAAATCAAAACCAACCATGTTGATTATTTTTAGCTCACATTGCTAATTTTGTGGTGAACAAATCATCTGTGCATGTCATTAAAAAAAGAAAGAAAAGGTTGTTTGCCCTTGTAATCTAAAATAAAATCTGAAAATGCACTTCCTGTTTGTTGTCAGCTAAATTCTCACATTATGGACCCTATCATACATCCGGCGCAATAAGGTGCAAGGCAGGCCCATGCAGAGGCTTTCCAAAGGGCATGTGCAGAATTGAAGAAAGGCAGGGGCAGACTGGGAACAAAATTGTGACAGGGGGTTGACGGCCCCAGTTTTCACGATGGTCCCGTTTTTTTACGTAAAAAGTGGGGGAGGGGGTTTATGGTCCCGGTTTTCACGAAAAGTGGGGTGGTTGACGGTCCCGTTTTTAAGGGAAAGTGTGCGTGGGGGTGGGGGGTTACAGTCCCGGTTTTCATGGAAAGTGTGTGTGTGTGTTTGTGTGTGTGTGGGGGTGGGGGGGGGGGGGTGAACAGAAGGCCGGCTTAGAACCGCGATCACGGAATGAAGAGTAGGGGTAGGGTGGGCCAATTACTTTCATTTTGGAAGGGCACTCTACACTCTCAGAAATAAAGGTACGCGAGCTGTCACTGGGGTGGTACCTTTTCAAAATGTACAAATTTGTACCTAAAAGGTTCATATTAATACCTTAAGGGCACATAATAGTACATAAAAAGTACAAAAGTGTTCCTCTTAAAATTTGTAGGACCCTTCAAGTACAAATGTATACCTTTTGAAAAGGTACCACCCCAGTGACAGCTCTCGTACCTTTATTTCTGAGAGTGTGCAGTATATCCCAGACTCAAAAGATTACACTGCACAGGTTGAGCCCTATGTGTGCACGTATCTGCTGCAAGGTGTTTATGGCACAATTTTTACGTTTTGCACCACCCTGTTTAAATAGCACTTTGTGGACTCATGGGTGTGCTGGTCTGAGGAGCTGTGTTAAGGCGGATTGTTGGCACATTGCTATTTTGAGGAGATGAAATAGACCACACCATTGACCAACTAAAAGCTGCTTTAAAGTTCAGCAGAGCGTGTTAGTTATGCACGCATGCAGGTCCAAACACTTACACATTGCTGAATACACACAGGATGTACAGCAATAAACAAATATCTTTACAGATGAAAACAATTAAAGGATTAAAATGTTACAAAAATTATTATTTTCGAAGTCCCCAAATCTACATTCGACTTTTTGGATAAAAACATTTCTAAAATCATATGGTAGGGGAAACGACCAAGAATTAGACTTATACAATCATGTAGGAATAATGGAGTTGAGACTCCCCAAGTTTCATTTGTCGGCTCAACTAAGGCCTGTGATTTCTTGGATTAAAGACTGTTCACATACTTGATGGGTCAATAATGAAAAGAGCCTCTGTTCAATCCTCCTAAATATAGTTCCATTTTCTAATGTATCATTAAAAAATGCCATCTTGGGAAAATGGACGAAAATAACATTAACAATATGAAGAACCATACAAACATCATTCAGCATGTCAAAGAATGTTTTGTCCTTAGCCAGTATAGGACACCTCAAGGATTTCATACCATCTCATACTGATATTGGGTTCAAAAAATGGTCTCAATATGGACTCCGCTACCTGCATCAAATGTTTCAGAATGATGCACTTAAATCATGTGAACAATTAGGAAATGAGTTTTCACACCCAAAATATGAATATTTCAGATACTTACAACTCCGATATTTCCTCACAACACATAAGGATTTAGAAAGAATTAAAAACCCTTCTACAATAGAACAGTTTCTAAAAGATACACAAAATGGACATAAGACCAATAAATTAATTTCTAAAGTTTACTCAATATTCTTATCTAGGAATACAAATAACACCTTACAGATAAAGAAAAAATGAATAGAACAATTTCTCTGGAAACTTCGGAGGAAGTTTAGAGTGAAGTACATTTTGTGTCCAATTGTAATATCTGGAGAGAATTCAAATGGAAGGTTATAACTAGATTGTTCAGAACTCCACAAATAATGGAACCCTTCCTGTGCTAACAAGTACTGGAGAAATTGTGGACAGAATATTGGTAACCACACCCATATTCTGTGGTCATGTCCTAAATTAAGTAACTATTGGAAAGAAGTATATAATGCACTTAAGGAAATCTTCCATTATGAGTTTTCTGAAGATCCCACCGTTGCTCTGCTAGGTGTATGCCCTAAGGGCTTTGAAGGCAGATCAAAACATTTACTTGTTTCAAATCCTACTTGCTGCAGCTTTGAAGTGCATCACATGCAAATGGCAAAATTCTGAACCTCCATCATATAATGTTTGGATTCAAAAAGTGTGGGAACTGTATCAAATGGAACAAATAGCACATGCATTACAAATTTTCCTAAAGAGATGGTCTCCTGTCATGCCGATAATTCTTCAATAATAAGCCATACTGAACTTGTGAAGTTTCGGAGAACAAAGTCACTTTGTTTCTTCCTTTCTCCACTTTATTTATTTTATTATTATTATGTTTTATAATTTTTTTAAAATCTATTATTATTATTTTATCTTATTATACTGTATGTCCTAAGTCTGTTGATTTTTTGTTCTGTGCATGTATTTATAACCATATTAGTAGCTGGAAATTGATGGTCTAACATGCAAAAAACTGTTACACTCTATTGTACTCTCTAATTAAAATAAGTAAAAAACAAATATTATTATTTTCTACATCAATATAAACACCACTGCCTCCATGCCTTCTTCACCTCGGGGGGCTTTTTCTGTTTATTCATGACAATCTGCATTAGTATAATGCTATTATTATTAGCAGTGTTATTTATTATCTGCATATTTATATTTGCTTTAATAACCACAAGTGTAGATTTGTCTGCCTGTGGGGTTTTGGAGACGTCTGCATCCCCATATGGGGCATAAGATCAGGACGTGTGTTTGGAGATAACTCAGTTGTTTGACCACACTTCATTATTATTGTTCATTTATTCCTTTGCTGGAGATTAGAACTGAATTTAGAAATAGTTTTGAAGCAAATCTTTGTGCTTAACAAAGGAAATGAAATATGTGGATGTGTTCAGTGGAGAGTGTTTCCACCGTTTTCTTACTCCACCAAAGTCAAGGAGTAAAGTAAAGAGTAAAAGTAAAGTAAAGAGAAAGTAAAGAGGCTGAATGGAGGAGGCTCGTTCTTTTTCCTCGCGCTGCAGATGTTTCCTCGCTAGTGAAGCATTCAGTTTTTCCTCTGCCATGTAAATAGCAAATGCGCCATGGAGCAACGCAACTGACTCTTAAAGTGAATGAGAGATGAGACTCTGATTGGTTTAATGTACGTTATGCTTAAAACACACCCAGAACTCATTAAGAGAATAAACACAGTCCTGTTAGACCATACGCCGGGCGCAGAGCATATATTTTTCACATTATATTGCTTCAAATTTTATCAAACCATGGCCTTTTCTTTGTTATCCCCAAACATATTGCCTGTCCTTCATAAAAACTGCATGAGTAGTCATTTTAGTATTCAAGCATGCATTTAAACAGATGCACCCTTAAACACAATGAAGTATACAGTATCTCTGTGTGCTGTAAAGAACACATTTCACAGCCATTCAAGCAAGCGCAACAAACGATTGCGAGTGTCACTTTTCATATCCATGTAAGACGTGTAAAAGAAGACGTCTTACCGCTCTGCAGAAAACCACAGACTCTCTCTGGAGACAAACAGATCAATTCCGTCTGGCCAGAGATCAAAATCCCATTCAAACGCACACAATCACATCACCACACACTGTCTAGGCACTGCCGTTCCTCACACACACACGCAGCAGACGCTCAATCTGAACCTCGCTCTAGTCATTCCTGATCAGCGATGTAAAGAAAACACCTTTAATTTCAGTTTAAGTGCAGTTTAAGTGAGTTTTGTGTTGTGTTGTTTCTTAAAGGGGCAGTTCACCCAAAAATTTGAATTCTGTCATCAGCTACTCACAAACCGGATTGAATTTCTTTCTTCTGTTGAACACAAAATAAGATATTTTGCAGAATGTTGGAGTGTTATGATCACCGGCAGTGTTGTCTTTGCAGGCTGCTGGTGAACACCCCCTATCACTCACTCAACTACAGATCTGCCAGTGAACTGAACTACGAATCCCATCATGCACTGCACTTACACACCAGTTCCAGATCATCATTGATTGAACACACATGCTAAAGCTGATGAGGAATAATCAGATGGACTATAGTATACACAGTAGAGGATGACTTTTTTTTCAGGAATATTATGCATCAGGGGTAGAAGTGTGAATCTACACTGGTCTCACTGTTCGGTTCGGTATCTTTTCCTCACAGCACAGCAACTCTTGTATTAAAATGAATACATTTATTTATATTTATATACTGTTTGTAATACAATTTTGTCCCTTAATACAAACAGTCAGATATATGAACTGTACCTTTAAAAACTCAAGTACATGCACAGAACGACATGAGCATTTACAGGGAGTCAAATGAGAAAAAAAACAAATCTCCTACCACAGCTATGCTGATGACTCTCAGATCTACTAAGCCTTACTGCCTAATGACTACAGCCGTATTGACACCCTCTGCCAATGCATTGATGAAATGAACAGTTGGATGTGCCAAAACTTTCTTTAGTTAAACAAAGAGAAAACTGAAGTCATTGCGTTTGGGAACAGAGATGAGGTTCTCAAGGTGAATGCGTACCTTGGCTCTAAAGGTCAAACAACAAAAATAAGGTCAAGATGTGACTCTGGACTCAAGGTCTTGGTGTGACTCTGGAGTCAGATCTGAGTATCAATAGTCATGTCAAAGCATTTAGTAAATCAGCATACTATCATCTCAAAAACATTGCAAGAATCAGATGCTCTGTTTCTAGTGTAGACTTAGAGAAACTTGTTGATGCTTTAATCAGCAGCAGGGTGGATTACTGTAACGGCATCCTCACCGGCCTTCCCAAAAAGACAGTCAGACAGTTGCAGCTCATCCAGAACGCTGCGGCCAGGATTCTGACCAGAACCAGTAAATCAGAGCACATCACACCTGTCCTCAGATCTTTACACTGGCTCCCAGTTACATTCAAAATAGATTTTAAAGTATTATTACTTGTCTATAAATCACTAGATGGCCTAGGACCTCAATACTTTATAGATATGCTCACTGAATACAAACCGCTCTGGTTACTGAAGTAGCCCTCGTTCCCCGAGGGGGAAACGGAAATGCTATGTGAAAACTTCCACTATGGGGATTTCGTCAGAATCCAATCATCTGAAAGAGTAAAAAAAACGGGCCAATGAAATGCCAATGAGTTGTCGGCGTCAGCGTGCACAGCTGTCTTGAATGACAATCAGCCTGGCATAAAAGGCCAGCATGTGCTCAGCAACGACATCCTTTTCTAGCTGAAGAGGCTTTCACTCTCAACAGCTAAGGGACAATCGTTGTGGCGAAGGTACATAGCATTTCCGTTCCCCCTCGGGGAACGAGGGTTACTTCAGTAACCAGAGCGTTCCCCTTCAGGAGGGAACTTCAATGCTATGTGGAAACTTCCACTATGGGAAAATTTATGGAAAGCACCACAACGAAAGAACCTTACCACGTTTCCAATGAGGGGTGCACCATGCATCAGCTTCCAACGTGGCCCTTACTTACCTTACTTAACTTTCTGGTTTGTTATATTTTTCGGGGAGTCGTAAAATTGCACCTAGTTAGTTTCTAGGAATTTTAAAGGTGGTGGGGGCCTCAGAGGAACTCTGCAGGGTTCGCCAAGCGGGGAACTCAACTGGCAAAGTGCAAAAAACGCACGTATCTCTGTGTTAGAGAGAGAGGCGCAGCAAGCGTGTACAACCCCCATCGGGTCTTTTCATGTAGCCGGGTTTCCCAACACCCTTGAGGAAACCGGTTCCAATTGCAGATTGTAAAATCTAGTAAATATATTAGGTGTCGCCCAGCCCGCAGCTCTACAGATGTCCGCTCTGACTCCTGGGGGACATGGCTCGCCCTTGCTCAGATAAGCGAGGGAGATGGCATCCACTATCCAGTGGGCCAACCTCTGTTTAGATACGGCACTTCCCTTCTGGCGACCACTATAACAGACAAAGAGCTGCTCAGAGGATCTAAAGCTCTGAGTACGGTCCACGTAAATCCACAAAGCACGGACAGGACACAGCAATGAAAGGGCTGGGTCTGCCTCCTCCGTAGGCAGCGCTTGCAGGCTCACTACCTGGTCCTTAAATGGTGTGGTAGAAACCTTGGGCACATACCCAGGCCGGGGTCTCAAGACGACGTGAGAGTAGGCCGGCCCGAATTCCAGGCACGAGCCACTGACCGAAAATGCCTCTAGATCCCCTACCCTCTTAATCGATGCCAACGCGACCAGCAGAGCTGTCTTCAGGGACAGAAATCTCAAGGATACGGAGTCGAGTGGTTCGAAGGGATCTCCACATAGGCTCGCAAGCACTACCGCGAGATCCAAAGAGGGCATGAGAGGGGGGCGGGGAGGAAATATTCGCCTCGCACCTCTGAGAAACGAGGTAATGAGGAATGATGAGGTTATGCCTTTTCACGGTGCCGCCATTCACCGCGTCATGATGAGCAGAAATGGTGGCCACGTAAACCTTCAGTGTGGAGGGCGACAGCCTCCGCTCCAACCTATCCTGAAGGAAAGAAAGCACAACGCTGATCTGGCAAGATCGGGGGTCTTCTCGGCGAGAAGCGCACCACTCAGTGAATAGACTCCACTTCAGGGTGTAGGCATTCATTGTAGAGGGTGCTCTAGCCTGAGTGATGGTATTAACCACTGCCATCGGTAGGTTACCCAAGTCTTCCTCGCTGCGTCTATGGACCAAACGTGGAGGTTCCACAGATCTGGGCAAGGGTGCCAGATGGTGCCCTGTCCCTGAGAGAGGAGGTCTACCCTCAAAGGGATCTGCCAGGGGGGGGCTATCACGAGGAGGGAGAGCTCTGAAATCCAGGTCCGGTTGGGCTAGAGAGGCGCAACTAGCAAGACCTGCTCCTCATCCTCCCTGACCTTGCACAGTAGCTGCGCGAGTAGGCTAACTGGGGGAAACGCATATTTGCACATGCCTCGAGGCCAGTTGTGGGACAGTGCATCCATGCCGAGGGAGCCCTTGGTCAAGGAAAAAAAACGCTGGCAATGAGCGTTCTCGGGGGAAGCAAACAGGTCGACCTGGGCTTCCCCGAAGCGCGCCCATATCAGCTGAACAGACTCGTGGCGGAGTCACCATTCTCCCGGGGCCAGAAGCTGCCGTGAGAGCCCGTCGGCGCGATTGAGCTCGCCCGGGATATGACCGGCGTGCAGCGATTTCAGCCGCGTATGACTCCAGAGGAGGAGACGGCGGGCGAGCTGAGACATGCGGCGGGAGAGCATACACCCCATGCGGTTGACATACGTCACCGTCGCCGTGCTATCCGTCCTGACCAGCACGTGTTGCCCTCTGAGCACCGGTAAAAAACGGCACAGAGCAAGCATCACTGCCAACAGCTCTAGGCAATTGATATGCCAATGCAGCTGGGTTCCCTTCCACAGGTCCGCAGCCGCATGCCCGCGACACACGGCCCCCCAGCCCATACTGGAAGCATCCGTCGAGACGACGATATGCCTGGACGCCTGTCCTAGGGGCACTCCGGCCCCTACTTGTAGCCCAGCTACTTGTAGCTTCTTTTGCATTTTTCAGAAACCTATGGGTGACGTCACGGATACTACGTCCATATCTTTTACAATCTATGTTTGAAACCTGCAGGTAAGTGAGTTGGAGTTGGGTTGGTACTAAACTGATTCACTGAGTTTGACAACCCTGCATTACTGTAAACTGGGCCTCACTCACACACTCACTCTCACGTAACTGTTTATGCTTATACAAGACAACAATATTTGTGTTCAAAATAAAAACATGCCAGGACGGACTTGTTTACATATAATTAAGTGTATTTGTCTGTTTACACACACTCAAATCCTCTTCAATTCGCTTGTACAGAAGCTGATCTGACACATAAGGTCAAAAATCACTGCTATTTCTGTGGGGAAATTCGGTCCCCACAAAGTAAGCAATACAATATATACACAAAATACACACAGCAGCAAATTCCAGTGTTAAATATACAGTGTGATTTTTTTTTTTGGTGCTGTTCAGTGTTAAAACCAGAGTACATTTTAATTCACGAGTGTGATTTTTTTTTCAGTGTTAAACTTTTAACCCAACATGCAGTGTATTTCCCACTAGTGATGGGAAGTCCATTTATTTTACCTGAACCATTGCATTTTAACCATTTTACTCAACCATTTTCAAATTATTTCTGCAAAGATTAATGAACATTTAATAAATTTAAACTATTTTCAACATAGTTGATCACTGTTATTTGTCACACACACCAATTGATAATATAGGAAAAAAGGTAATATATTAACACTTTGAAGGGTAACACACACTCCAGTTTGAAGTAAGAATAAACTCTTATGCTGAGTTCAAACTGCATGATTTTCAGAGTAGTCGTGTCACAGATGTTTTCACACTGCATGACTATCTGGGTGAGTGTTCTGTCGGCGCTGTGTTTACACTGTAGGATGGATCGGCGACAGGAGAGTTCATACTACATGACTTTAAAATAGAAAGAATCACAGACAACTTTGTCCATACTACGTCTCACAGCCAAACAAACGCGAGAAGTGACATGGAAACAACGCGAGGTCACGTAATATATATCAAGTATTATATCTTTCGTTATTAACTACATAAAGTAAACAGAAGGCTTTAGCTTTAGAAACTTGTGTTGCTCACCTGGCTTTAGAAGAGAATTAACAATCCTCAACTTTTATTTACTTTTCGACCTGATTGTAATATAGATCAGATGACACATCAAACAGACACAGTGCTCCTGCCAATTTTTACACTCGTTTTTCCTCCATTTCTTGGGTCCAAATCAACTGAAAATGAGAGCTTTTAGCTTCTCCCCCAGCCTCCCAGCTCCTGCTGGCCTGCAGAAAACCACACTAGTGAATGCTGCTCTCTCATTGGCTGTAGGTGATCTCAGATGTTATTTTCAGTCAGAACACATTCACTCGGCATGATTTGCATCGCCGACAGCTCCAGATATTTAGTATGCCAAACATCTCATGGGCATCAGGGACTCATCTGCGATTCTCTCATAACACGTCCTTGATAGTTCATACTGTGTGATTGTCACTAGTGTGCACGAGCATCGATTTGCCTGTGATTTCAGGCATTTGTCGGCGATTTCTCAAAACTCGACATTACTGCGTTAAAATGAACTCTGAGAGTAATGTACAAATTTCACACTTTAGAAAGTGTTATTTTAACTCCAAACTGGAGGGAGTCATATGTACACCCAATGAGTGTTAAGTTAAACTCAAATAGAGTTAAATGTACACTGATTTTTTTGCTGTGTGCACCCCTAAATCAGGATTTCTACTGCTCTTATATGAAGCAATTCAAATTAAGATAAGGCCAGAAACTGCCTTTTTAGAGACAAAATAACTATTATTTATTTTATAACAGGGCTCCAAATTAACACTTTCTTGGTAGCACCGGTTCTCCTAACTTCAAAAATGTAGGCGCACCCACCAAAAATGATGAGCAACGTTACTACACGTTTTATATTAACAGATTCTATAATATATTAACACTCTAATCACAACTAACAAGTAAACAAAAATCTGCATGTGCTCACCAGCCCTGCATGCACTGCTTGACGTGAATGAGATGAACGGAGTTAACAATAATAACTGTGCTGTTCTCACTGGTGGTGTCTGATATTGCACAGATGATATTGACATATAACTTATTATTTGAATACGTTGTCTTAATAGCAATAATGAACTTTTCATGAGCTGCAATATTAGTTTCATCTTGGTGAATACTTGCTCTTTAGTGATGGTGAATGCGGTGTCAGTATCGTGACGATTTAATGAAGAATTAGATAGCGTTAGAACATCTCGTGCTTAAATGTGTAGATTCAGTGGCAAACACTGTTACCTGAAAACTCCGTCCCACTGGCTTAATAGTGAATGCTTTAGTCATTTTCATAGCAGACTTTAAACACTGGAAGTCTTTTATCCACTCTTGGAAAAGTCTAAATGCTGGATTGACGTTCATTACATGATCACTAATCAGATGTGCCATTATTAGGAACTTTAGGTGGTTTCTAAAACTAAATCTGTCAGTTTTGTTTTCATTCTCTCAGATCCAGACCATTACAGTTTCGCGGCTGCAGCTCTCTGTCATTGGAACTGAGTGATTGACAGCTAATATTAACCAATCCATTTGAGTTGTGTTCTTGCGCTGTGAACCAATAAGAAGAGCTTGAAGGCGGGGCTAGCATTGCAGGTTTTGTTTACTGCAGCAAGTTGACATGTCAACTGTATTAAACCATTCCTGCGTTTGGTGTTTTTAGGTGCAAGGATGCCTAATGCGTGAATGCCTCCTAATTCTGCGCATGTGGTGAATATTTTGCTTTGAAAAGTGGTCGCATGACATCAATTTTATGCACTCGCACAAATGCTCCCAAATATATTTTGAGGTTGCATAGATCAAATTTTGGGTGCATATGCAACCAAAACGGTTGCCCTGTATAAAAGGGGTGTCAAAATTAATTGTTTCTTCAGTGCATCGCGATGCAGACGCAGACAATTCGGTATCTGTTCAGTAATAATCATAACCGGTTATTATGTACTAATGTCATTTATCTCATATATGCTATGTAGCTGTAGCTTACTATAGCGAGGGAGGCGGGCCCGAGTATTTACAACGCTCCAATTTCACTGCGTGTGCGTGTTTCACTGACACTTACAGCAGAAGCCCCTATTTTACTGCGATTGAGGAAATTAAAGTAAATTCCATTTCTCTGCGTGATGCTCTTTGACCTGCTGGCGTGACTTTTTCTCTCCTATCGGCTTTTACAGCGATACTTCTGTATAGAGGTCTGCATTCCTGCGGCTGTACGGCGGGAGCTGCGGGACCAGACCAGATTTCTTGCGCGCAGTAATATATTTCTGAATAAAGCCCGGGAGCGGTCGGTAACTCTGGTGTAAGTTGAACGGGAGCGGGCGGTCTAACAATATCGCTCCCAAACGAGCAAGCACGTGTGTGTGTATGTGTGTGTGCATGCGTGTGTGTGTGTGTGTGTGTGTGTGTGTGTGTTTATACAAAAGCCCCCCACCCCCAAATATAAAACTGTGTTTAGAAAGCATCGTCAATGCACTGTGATGCACCGAGATATCGAATTGAACCGAATCGATGGCATGATAATCGTAACTGAACCAAACCGTGAGACCAGCGTAGGTTCACACCCCTTCTGTATAATGTCATTTAAAATCATCCTCCATTCTGGGAAAGACATTGTTCCCAATAATAAATCAAAGTAAATCCACAGAAACACACTAAAATGAGTATAAATCTCACACACCAATAGTTATAGGTAGAATGACTCCTCACTAACTGCCATAAAATAAATGGTTCTGCATGTTTAGCAATCCAGAAACTCCCAGAGGAAGCTTTGTCAGATTTAGCTCACTTCTGAAGACCGTTTTGTCCCATATAAGCAAGCGAAGCCACAGAAACCCACACAGAGTCAGCATCTGGAGGCTGGTGGAGCGGTGAAGCCACTGGTTTGACATGCTGATTTCTCATTTTAGCTTCGGTCTGGGTTCATGGATCACCCATAAAAGCCTGCTTCTGCATTACTTTCACAGGGATTCAACCTCCGTGTAAACAACCTTCCTGATGAAGAGTGCCGTCAACCGGTTATAAATGTGCATGCTCTGTTATGAGGGTCAGCTAACAGGGGATGATTTCTAAACATTCTAGAAAGTTTCTCTCAGTGTTTTAATAATATGAAATCTAACAAATGAATGTTCACCTCAAGAAATCTGGTTGTTAATAATGATCTAAAAACAATATATGACCTGAAAGCTGAATAGGGTTTCTATAGGCGGCAGCTAGCTCTCTGCAACTCTCACATGGTGTGAAGCTGCCACACCAGGTCAGTACCTGGATGGGAGACCACATAGGAAAGCTAGGTTGCTGCCGGAGGTGGTGTTAGTGAGACCAACAGGGGGCGCTCAACCTGCAGTCTGCGTGGGTCCTAATGCCCCAGTATATTGATAGGGACTCTATACTGCTCAGTGAGTGCTGTCTTTTGGATGAGATGGTAAACCGAGGTCCTGACATTAAAAATTCCAGGATGTTTTTCGTAAAAGCGTAGGGGTTTAACCCCGGCATCCTGGCCAAATTTGCCCACTGGCCTCTGTCCTTCATGGCCTTCTAACCATCCCCATATGATAATTGGCTTCATCACTCTGTCTCCTCACCAGCAATCAGTGTGGTGTGTGATAGAGGTGTAATCGGGTCATAAAAATGATCCCCGATAGGGCCAGAGCCCGACAGAATTCGGCTCGAGTCTGACAAGTACATTTGGATTGACAGCTTTTTAAAAGCCCGAACCTGTTTATAGCCTGACATTATTCAAATATGCACACACACACAGCTATTTTGCCTTTTTTCAAGATTGAGTCGTTTATACGTGTTTTAACATAATTTATTCATAACAAACGTAGGCTAAAGGCCACTTGGAAGTTGGAACAAAGAAATAAAATAAGTCCCTCTGTAACATCGTAACATCCCAGCACTCTAAATAGGCCTAGGCGTATACACAGCCTTTAAATTGGCCAACACACCAATAAAAATAAGTCTTTCCTAACAAATTAAATTAAAATAAATTCTAAATGATGACGGGTATTTGGCAATAACGATTATTAAGATTTATTAAGATAATTTCCATTCTTTTAGAACTGGCGGCTGGCCTGACCGCAGTCAAAATTCACTCTTTTTGACGTCTCCGTCATCATTTGTTTCACCTTTGCAGGAATGGATTTTTTATTGTTGTAACAACCCATTTTCTCGCGCTAATCGAAATGCGTCACATGACTGTTTATTTACGACCCCATCTAAAATAATAGAAATTAAGCCGGAACCCATCCGAACCTGTCGGGTTTGGGCAAAGATCTGTGCGGCCTGGCGCAAAATGGCTGCCGTCACCAGGCCCGTGCAGGGGCTTTCCAAAGGGCATGTGCAGAAATGATGAGGGTACAACATGACAAGAACGTGAAGTTACTAAACTGAAAGGGGGGGGGAGGGATTTTAAAGATCTTGAGATCGCAAACTGAAGAGCCGTATATCCCAGACTCAAAAGGGCATGTACACTGCACAGGTTAAGACCTATGTGTGCACGTGCCTGGCTGTCACGTCATCCAGGTGGACGCTGCACACTGGTGGTGGATGAGGAGATTTCCCCCAATGTGTAAAGCGCTTTTAGTGTCCAGAAAAGTGCTATATATATGTAGGGAATTATTATTATTATTATTATGATTATTATTATGATTATTATTATTATTATTATTATTATTATTATTATTATTGACGTATAGTTTGAAATCTGAGGGTTAAAATAAATCATTATTTATTTACTAAATGTTTTTATTTAACATGACCTTTTTTTAATAGTCTAATGATTTTTGGCATAAAAGAAAAACCTACCATTTTGACCCATGCCATGTATCTTCGGTTATTGCCAGAAAAATTCATTACTTCATTATTTATTATAACAGTGGTTCAAGAACCACCTTAGAAAAAAGTTGTCTCTGCAAGTACCACCATAATGAGCAGTATTGAAATACAGTAGCGTAGGCCCAGTAAAGCAGCTACAGCTCTGTACAGTTCAAAAACGAGGCAGATTAATTGCTATTATTAAGAATATTTATTATTGTCAGCCACTTTAAACATTATAAATAGTTTGAACAGTAACACTGTAATTATAAGTAAAAAAAACAACAAAAAATTAATAAAAATGTCAACATTTAAATTAAAATGTGCTTTTAAAAGTAAAAAAATGATAGGTCACTGTTCTTAAAATAAAAATTCCTGTACTTATATGCAGGGCTTAACATTAACACCCGCCAACCCGCCAAATCCGGGTAGATTTCAGCTTTGGTGGGTAAGACAGACACTCCCACTAGCCACTTTGGCTGGTTGAAAATAATTGTAAATTGTGGTTTTCTTAAAGCAGGGTTCGACTATAAGGATGACCCAATATGCATGCAAATGTGATCTTAGAATCGAGAAGCAGCACGACTTACACAAATAATAGCGTCGCGAGAGCAATAGAAAGCAGGTGAATAACGAATGAGAGGATGATCAGTCGTGCTAACAGCTGATGTGATGCGCGCGACTAAAACGCGTGAGCGCTCCTGTTTTCTTGGTTGAAACAACAGTGCCTGAAATGAAACTGTGATCGGTTCTCTTTCATACAGACCAGACAAAAAGCTATGCTCATGCACCCACAGTCTTGCTGCTTTCAAGAGCTCCAAATATGTCTTTTTGTAAGCAGCACCGGTTGCTTTCGATTTGAACAGATTATTAATTGGCCTTAACCGTGTGATCATCCTTTCATTATCACACACAGTATGTTTTTCACCTGCTTTACTTGCTTTAATATGAGATTAACTCTCCGTGTATGTGTGGTTAACTGCTGATCTGAGAGACCTATAGCGAGGATAGATTACTGTGCATATTTTTAATACATCACAATCATTATTTTTAAAAGTCAAATGTTTTTCTTTGTTTTTTTTAAAGAAATGTTTGTTAAATTTTTGTTTTTTTTTGTTTTGTTAAATAAAAAGTACAGTATACAGCTATATTCAGCTTGTTTTGACACATTTAAAACTTGTGGCTAAAAAATAATTATTGTTTGGTGTGGGATAAATTTGGTAAATCCTTAATTTTGAGTTCTGAAAAGTCATGTGAAATAACAACTGTTTGCAGTAAAACACTATGAAACCATGACCCATTTGCTCATACACGACACACAAAACGTGAAAATGAATGAGGAGGCTTGTGGACAAAACACAACATCTAAATCAAGTCATTTCAGCATGTCAAAGTCATATTTATGCAAATAAAAATATTTTCCCAACAACAAAATTGTGGCTGGTGAAAATGCAGAGTGGCTAGTATCATTGGAAAACTACTAGTCACTGTGGCTGGTGATCAAAAAAGTTAACGTCAAGCCCTGCTTATATGTAAAGTATTAACATATAGTAGCCTATTTATCAACACCTGGAAATATTGCCTGGACCTCATAAATATAGGCTATATGTCATCATATTCATATATAAACTATTTTTGATAAATTTTTAAATATATGTAGCATGTGCATATGACATATTTGATTCCTCCGCATACCATTAGAAGGAATTCCGCGTACCACTAGTGGTACACGCACCACAGTTTGAGAACCACTGCATTATATTACCCGCTTGCAAAATAAGAGGTCAAGGGTCACACCCTACAAAAATACTTTTCCTACTAAGAGTTTTAGTCTTGTTTCTCTTTCAAACACCTTAAAAACCTGAATAAAGAAGCATTTTATAGAGAAGTAACAAATATTGTTTTGTTTTCAGAAATAATAAGTAAAAAACATATAATTTTTCATTAAATCAAGCACCGTAATCTGCCATTGGGGTAAATAAAATAAACTTGGCTACAGTTTGAAAGCAGAATATTTTACTTACCTCAATGGCAGATTCTTTTTTTCTGAAAACAAAACCAAAATATTTTATTTTACTTGTTTAAAAATGCTTCTTGATTAGATATATATAACAGACAAGGATCAAAATAGAAAATATTTTCAGTAAAGCAGTGCATACTGCAAAAACACTTCAGCTGTTTGAAATGTTATGACAGAAGCATCTGGAAGTAACGTTCCCATCATGTCTGCAAGATGACAGAAGGAAATTTCCCTTAAAGGGACGGTGCACCCAAAAAGTAAACCAGGTCATCATTTTCTTCTAAAACTACGCGAGATCTTTTATCTGCTGAACACAAAACAAGATATTTTAGAGTCTGTAGGTAATCAAACATTTCCCCACTGATTTCCATTCATTCATTTTCCTTCGGCTTGGTCCATTATTTATCTGGGGTCACCACAGCGGAATGAACTGCCAACTATTCCAGCATGTGTTTTACACAGCGGATGCCATTCCAGCTGCAACCCAGTACTGGGAAACACGCATATACACTCACATTCACACACACACACACACTCATACACTACACCCAATTTAGTTAGCAATTCCCTTATAGCGCATGTGTGAAACTGGAGCACCCGGTGGAAACCCACGCCAACACGGGGAGAACTTGCAAACTCCACACAGAAACCGGGACTCGAACCAGTGACCTTCTTGCTGTGAGGCCACAGTGCAACACCACTGAGCATGTAATAGTTTCTTTGCAAGCGTGTGTGAACTCGACTCTAGCAGTGTCTGAGTGAACAGCATCGCTCCATCAGTGATGTTTTTCAGACTCTTTGCAGCTTGATCTGAGAAACGCTGACTCAATCTGCTCGTCAATCTGTTCGTCTCACCAGTGGCTGACAGGGAAACACACACTTTTTTTTCTCTGTTGATGTCATTGTCATAGAAATGACACACTTAGAAGAGCCGCTGTCATGAAGACAAGGATGCACCAGAATAACACACAGCTCGCTTGTTTTTCCACGGAGCAGCATCCCACGTGTCCTAATTTAACCCTGAACCGCTCTGCTTTAGGTCATTTGTTCTCTCCAGAGGGAAAACAGAGGCATCAGATGAACACACAGCCCTGGGGACGCGCTGTTCTATGTGTGTGTGTGTGTGAAAGAGAGAGAGAGAATGTGTGAGAGAAAGAGAAAGACCGACAGTGTGTGTGTGTGTGTTTGTGTGAGTGTTTACATTAGTGTGTGTATGAAAAAGACAGAGAAAAAGTGAGATACAGTAGCTATGTTTCCATCCAAAAATGCGAATGAATTTCATGCACAAAACTGGATTATCGACGTGCGAATAAAGCAGCGTTTCTATCCAATGAGTCAAAGAGAACAAAATCCTCACTTCCTGATTATCTGCTGCCAAATATCAACAGTAAAAACAGAATAGAAGAAGCTGCGTGAGTGTTTTCTTCATTTAAAGGGTCACGAAACACCAAAACATATTTTTTGAGCTGTTGACAGTCATATATGTGTCCCACGCTGCTATAAACACTATTAGGACTATTAGGGGGGTTTCATGGCTCTTTAATAAATGACTTGCGCCTCAAAAGGCAATCCTGACACGCAGTGAACGCGCGGTGGCATTTGAAGGCTTCAGACAAGGAGCACAGACGCTCTCGATTCTGGAGGTCATTAATAATATAATAACACTAATACTAAAATAGTTAAAGGGCCTTGAAACCCCCTTGTCTCAACAGGGTGTTTTCACATGTCACAAAAGTCAGGAAAGTGGGCGTGTCCAGCTCTGTTTAGGTGGGAGTGTCGGAGGAGGGAAAGAGGGAAGGATTTGCAAAAATGGGAGTTTCCATTTGGGCACGCGCTGATTTACACAGAGGCAAAACAAACACACAGATGCAGGGGAGAAAGACTGACTGTGTGTACATGGACATCAGTAATCCAATTATTTGCCACATTATTAATTTGTCGACTTTAACTGCAGTTTGGCACTTTCATTTTTTATTCAGGAACATTTCCTGCATGCCCCCCGTGACAAACGACATATTAAAAGCGAGGAACTGCTGGAGAGTGGAGTTTTAATGGAGTGTTTGATACCGCATGGCAAATGGGAGAAAAAAACCCTCGCATTTCTCGGTAACTTAGATGCACTCAGTAGATAGAGTCAGAAAGCCGTGTGTATAGACTATCCTGTCACAAAATGCGGTGAAAATCCTGCACGACGGTAATAGTTTGATTGCTGTGTTTACATGTTTACATTTGGATCTTTCAGTCTATAGTATTGCAGTGATATTAACATACTGTAAACTTAGTAACTCAATCATTTTGATTATGGTATGTCTTTAAAAACTGAAAGAGCACTGCTGAAGATACAAACTAACTTTGCCATCTGAATGAACAAACAAAGGGCACTGCTCTCACATACACTTACCAAATCTGTAGGCACAGGACAATCAACACAAACTGGAGCCGTGTCTTTTTTTAAAAGGAGACGAGCGGCAAATCTGGATTTCACCATTTCCAGATGTGAAAATCTCTCGGGTAAAAAATGCTCCTTACAAACGCATTTCTGTCATGTGCACTGTAATCCACACGTGATTCCAGCAGCGCTCTCATAGAGGGAAAATTAAACCAAAACCTTTGTTGCAGCACATTAATAATTGCAACACTGACGATCCATGTCTCCAAATTCTCGTTCTTTCACTTGTTTTGGCAACACAACGTGGCGTCTCTCTGCCGTCTGAACACTGTAACAGGTAAACAGTCTTCAAAACTATCATGCATATTAATGAAGTTGCGTTGCATACACAATAGAGCGCGCTGATTGGTTTTGAACCAAGTCTTTCTCATGAATTGATGCCGCACACTCAAAGATGTCACAATGTACTTGCAGGTACAGACATCCAGTCTCCACGCTGAACTACACACAAGTCTCTAATCTCCGTGACGCAGCTTCAAAAATTAGTTTGAAACCGGAAGAACGAATTTGCTCAAAATAACGCAAAAACTAGTGACACATATATGTTTTGTGACCCTTTAAGGTGTTTTAGAATGACCAAAACAACATTCCAGATGTTTTACAGTGTGCTCAGCCTGCTGGTTTGTCTATTCACACATATTTCATCATCACATGATCTCTTATAACAAAGTCACATGGCCTTTTTTAATGCACATGCTGTAATTTGTGCCATAAAAGTGTTTCCATCATAGTTTATGCGCATCTTCTATTATGAAATAAAATGTTTATCCTACTCAGTTATGTGCATGTTTTTTACATGTATTTTCAAACGTTATGTGCATCTTGGCGTTTCCATCAACCATTTTTTTATGTGCATATGCAAAATGTGCATAAAAATAGGTGGATGGAAACGTAGCTAGTGAGTGTGTGTGTGCACTAGTCTTTGTGGGCTAATGGATGTGTTCAGTGGAGTGAGTTTCCACCGTATCCTTGCTCCACCAGAGTAAAGGAGTAAAGAGTAAAGTAAAGAGAAAGAGGCTGAATGGAGGAGGCTCGTTCTTTATCCTCGCGCTGCAGATGCTGTGTTTAACTGTTTTCTCGCTAGTGAAGCTTCAGTTTTTACAATTACAAAGTCCGCCATGTAAATAACAAATGCACCATGGAGAGACACAACTGACTCTTAAAGGGAATGAGAGATGAGACTCTGATTGGTTTAATGCACGTTATGCTCAAAACACACCCAGAACTCATTAAGAGAATAAACACAGCCCTGTTAGACCATGCTCCGGGTGCAAATCGTATTTCTCCATCCTTAAAATAGCAAAAGTGCACTCGGACAAGCTCTGAATGCTTTTGCAACATGCACTTTAGACTTAAAGGAAGACTCTGTCCTCACAGAGTTCCAGCTGCAGATTTTGCAAACTGTCCAAAAACCCTGAAGCTGTCTTTGTTCATCTAGTTCAACTTCATATGGAGCACACACACACACATCCATACACACTCATTCACACACACACTCATACACTACGGCCAATTTAGTTAATTAATTCCCCTATAGCGCATATGTTTGGACTGTGGGAGAAACCGGAGCACCCGGAGGAAACCCACGCCAACACGGGGAGAACATGCAAACTCCACACAGAAATGACAACTGACCCAGCCGGGACTCAAACCAGATATCTTCTTGCTGTAAGGCAACAGTGGTAACCACTGAGCCACTGTACTGCCCCCTTATACTCACATTCACACACACATACTCATTCAAACACACACACATTCTCAGTCACATTCACACGCATACATTTCTCAAATCATGTCACTTCTCAAATCAGGTCTCTCGGCTGCAGCTCTTCTGCTGAATGTTTAACCTCAATGCTCTGCTTTTGATGTGTGGGAACTTCAGCACTGTCATTTATCAGTCTGCACACTCATATTGACAGTTCAAACCCTACACGCAGCACAAAAAAAGTTGTCATAGTCAGTGATTCTCTCTCCATTTCCAGAACCAAACTCTAAACATTCTTAAATCAACATATATTTACTTAAGAAGACAATAGTATTAAAATCAATCCCGGCTCATTCTGAAAACGTAGTCCTGTGGACATTTCTGGAGGGATGTAGTTTTGCAGTTTTTGTTTTTGCGAATCCATGAGAGGTCGCTGTGTGCGTGTTTTCACATCTCAAATTTCTCTCGCAAGTGCCGTTCGCGCCCGCTGTTCTCGCGTAAAACCACCAGAGGCCGCTGTCAACTGACTGTCTGTCTGACTGAAAGGCCGGCCGGCCAATCGACTAACTGACTCACCCTCCTCCTTCCCTAAACCCAACTAATTTTATAGATTGACCCGCCCACCCACTTACTTCCCTGAACCCAACCAACGATTTACAAAAGCAGTCCAGAAAAAAAAAAGCCCTTGTCTGATTTTTACCACGTTTTCAGATTTTACAGCATTCTCACCCTGTTATTTACTTATTTTTTAGATTCTGTTTTTGTCTTACCTGATTTCTGGAACTGCTTATCCCCGGACTCGAACCCCGTCATCGTGGTCAACTCCTCTCTGTGTCTCAAGTCCGCAGACATAACATGATGAGCTAACGGGACAAACTGGTTGTGGCGGAAAACCCTCCACATGGAGGTAAGCGGTCAGCTGGTAAGCGTGAAAAGAAATGTCGTCATACTGCTCCGTATCGTTCGTTTATTCATTCATTAATTTTTGTTTTCAGCTTAGTCCCTTTATTAATTCGGGGTCCCACAGCGGAATGAACACAGAAACGCCAACTGATCCAGCAGAGGCTCGAACCAGTGACATTTTAGCTGTGAGGCGACAGCACTACCTACTGCGCCACTGCATCGCGGCGTTCATTTAAAAAAACTAAATGAAGCCATACGTACCCCCGGCTACATAATTCGCGGTGCCCAGAAATGTCCACGGGACTACGTTTTCAGAATGAGCCTGTGTTGATTAAAATTAACAGATTTTTAACTTAAAACTAAACCAAATATCAAGATAGCATAGTGTAGTTAAAATAAAAAAATAGCGTTTTTTCCAACACAGGCACATTTTGAAAATGTAGCTCTATATACATTTCTGAAAATAGTGAATTATGGGGCCAGAGGAACGTATGGCTGCATTTCATCTTTAGAACGAACGATTCGGGGCGGTATGACGTCGTTCCTTTTCACACTTACAAGCTGACCGCTTACCACCATATGGACACCTTTCACACTGTTACCAGTTTGTCCAGTGGCTCTTCCCATGTATGTCAGTGGACTTGAGACACAGAGAGGAGTTGACCGCGATGACAGGGTTCGAGTCTGGCGAAGAATGGTTCCTAAAATCAGAATAAGCAAAAAACAGAAGGTAAAAAATAAAATAAACAAGTAAATAACAGGGTGAGAATGTGGTAAAATCTGAAACCATGGTAAAAAAAAATCAGATGAGGGCTTTTCCTTATTTTTTCCTCATTTTAAACTGTCTGTTGGGTTTAGGGAAGGGTGTGTTCAGGTCAATTGGTGCTTTTGAAAACACTATTGGCTGGGTTTAGGGAAAGAGGAGGAGGGTGGGTCAGTCAGTCAGTTGACAGCGACCTCTGGTGGATTTACGCAAGAACAGCATGTGAATGGCACTCACAAGAGAAATTTGAGATCAGAAAAAGCATACACAGCGGCCTCTGGTGGATTCGTGAAAACAAAATCTGCAAAAAAAAGTAGCTCCTGGGATGTATTTGGCACTCTCCAGAAATGTATATAAAGGTACGTTTTCAGAATGAGCCTGGGTTAGTTGTTCCTATTATTTATTTCATTTATCACACTAGCAGACATTTTGTCCCTTTATAAGCATAAATTTTCAAGATTTTTCCCCCTAAAAACTATTTATGATAAATATATGATGAAAAATTTAGACAAAAATACTAAAAAAAATCTGTATATGCAAAGAAAACTAATCTAATTAGTCTACAAATGAAGTTATGCATAATAAAATGAAATGACGCAGGGAAAAAAGTATTGAACAGATGAAGAAAGGGAGGTGTAGTTCAGCATTAAAAGCCCAGACAGCAGCTGAAATCTCTCAGTAGTTCTTCAGCAACCTTCTGTCCTTCCTCAGAGTAAATAAATATCAGATGCTTCAGTCCAACATCTACACTAGCAGGAGGATGAAGATGAAACCATTTAAGCAAGACAATGATCTAAAACAGCCAATGAGACTCTCAGATGCTTTTAGAGAAAGAAAATCAAGCTGTAGAATGGCCCAGCCAATCACCTGACCCAAATCCCAATCCCCAATCAGATTTGATAGGCGAAACCCACAGAAGCATCAAGATTTTAACATTCTGTGGAAGTCTGGGAGAAACTCACACCTGAGCAATGCATGAGGCTTCATTCTCCATATAAAAGGTGTCTTTAAGCGTAAAATATGTATAACTGCACTGAAAGGGAGTCAATTTGCCAAGAGTGTATTGCTGAGTTTTGGAAAACTTTCAAAGCATTTCCCCAAAGTATGCATCAAAATAAGCTGTCACCAAAAATCATCCCATCAGCTTTGGGTCATGACCGAAAGGACAAGATCTCGGATACAAGCGTCCGAAATGAGTTTCCTTCACAGGGTGGCAGGGCGCACTTTTATGGATAGGGTGAGGAGCTCTGACACTCGGGAGGAGCTCGGAGTAGAGCCACTCCTCGTCCACATCGAGAGAAGTCAGCTGAGGTGGCTCGGGTGGTTTCAGATGCCTCCTGGATGCCTACCTAGGGAGGTGTTCCAGGCATGTACCACCGGGAGGAGGCCTCAGGGAAGACCCAGGACATGCTGGAGGGACTATGTCTCTCTGCTAGCCTGGGAACGCTTCGGGATCCCCCCAGAGGAGCTGGAGGAAGTGACTGGGGAGAGGGAAGTCTGGGGTTCTCTCCTAAGACTGCTACCCCCGCGACCCGGCCTCGGAAAATTGGCAGAAAATAATGTTTGAATGAAAATCTCTGTTATTTGGGTGCAAAAAATACAGTTGATCAAAATATAAAATTTTATTTAAAAATATAAAACAGGTTTATTTCTTTCTGACTTTACAACAGAATTGGTATAAAGCCCCCATAATCATACATTCTCTAATCATACCCTAACCATAATCTTAGAGCATCCTTCTCAGACAAAGACTAACATCTTAACTCATTTTGCATCATAATAATGAGTTACATAATGCTTAATTCCATAAAATCCAGAACAGCGTTATAATAGAAGTCAGTGGGGCAAAAACAGCCCCCAACATAACAAAAGGGAAGTCAAAAAGCCTCCATAAACTTCATCTTCAAGCATCCTTCTAAGATAAAAACATCCAAACCTATTATTGCATCATAATTAAAAATATCTTGCTTTCATAAAATCCAGTGCAGCAGTGCAAGTCTCACCTGTTCTCAAATATATCAAGGTAAGTGTGCAAAGGTCACACACACACACACACACACACACACACACACACACACACACACAC
>CAIGQZ010032119.1:3059630-3076533 GCA_903798205.1 Danio tinwini | reverse complement strand
ATCAGAAGTGTGCAGATAGATAAACATAATTACAGATGTATATGTACAGTGGGTGTGTACATAATTACAAATGTGCAGTGGGTATGTATACAGATCAAATAAGTGAATCAATCAGTTTTAAATGTGCAAATGTTAAGTTGTGCAGTGATTATGAGGAGTCTGAGTTATGAGGAGAGGAGAGTGAGGTGTGTATTAGGGGGGCAAAAAGTCAGTGGGGGGCAGAGTTTAAAAGGGAGACAGCTCTGGGGAAGAAGCTGTTCTTTAGTCTGCTGGTGCACTGAAAAAAAAGATTCAAAGAAGAATAATATAATTAATATAATATAAATAAATTTATATAAATAAATTATTTATAAAGGCTGAATTTAAACAAACAAATTAAGTTGAACATTTCTAAACTTAATTAGTTTGTTTAAATTCAACCCATATAAATTGTTTGCAAGAATTTAGCAGAAATCATTTCAGTGTGTGTGTATTTACAGCATTGTACATCTTCACTGTAAAATATGCTGTATTTTTCAAAGTGAAACTTTAATTATAATAATAATAATAAATAATAATAATTGTCCTACAGTAAAATAATTAAATATCACAGTTAAATTATGTGTAAGTTACAAAAATTGTTAACATTAAAGCATTTTTTGCAATGTAGATAAATCAGCAACAGTACATTAGATGCAGCGAGATACATCCAGTGCATCCAGAAAGTATTGGTAGTGCTTCACTTTTTCCACATTTTATTTATGTTACAGCCCTATTCCAAAATGGATTCAATTCTTTTATTTCCTCAACATTCTACACACAATCCCCCATAATGACAATGTGAAAAAAGAGTTTTTGAAATTGATGCAAATTTATTCAAAATAAAAAAGCTGATAAATCACATGTACATTTGTACACAGCAAAGGCTGTGAATACTGATGTACATGCGATTTATCACCTTTTTTATTTTGGAGTGAACGCCAGGCGTTACGTTTGGAGAAAACTAGGCAGCGCTCATCACCAGGCTAATACCATCCCTACAGTGAAGCATGGCAGTGGCAGCATCATGCTGTGGGGATGTTTTTCAGCAGCAGGAACTGGAAGACTAGTCAGGATAGAGGGAAAGATGAATGCAGCAATGTACAGAGACATCCTGAATGAAGACCTGCTTCAGAGTGCTCTTGACCTCAGACTGGAGCGACGGTTCATCTTCCAGCAGGACAATGACCCAAAGCACACCGCCAAAATTTAAATGGAGTGGCTTCACAACAACTTTGTGAATGTTTTTGAGTGGCCCAGCCAGAGCCCAGACCTAAATCCTATTGAACATCTCTGGAGAGATCTGAAAATGGCTGTACGCGGCCGCTTCTCATCCAACCTGATAGAGCTTGAGAGGTACTGCAAAGAGGAACTGGCAAACATTCCCAAAGACAGGTGTGCCGAGCTTGATGATATTTCATTATTCAAATTCATATTCATATTCAAAAAGACTTGAGGCTGTAATTTGTGCCAAAGGTGCATCAACAAAGTATTGAGCAAAGGCTGTAAACACTGATGTACATGTGATTTATCAGCTTTTTTATTTTTAATATATTTGCAACCATTTCAAAAACTCTTTTTTCACATTGTCATTATGGGGGATTGTGTGTAGAATGTTGAGGAAATACATGAATTTAATCCATTTTGGAATAAGCCTGTAACACAAAAAAATGTGGAAAAAAAATGAAGCGCTATCAATACTTTCCGGACACACTGTATCATAACCATAGGCCAAGGCCTATTTATAGTAAAAAAAAAAACCATTTTCATCCTGTATAAAAATAAAAACAGAGATACAGAGAATATCATAAAACTGATTGCGAAACAAAAGATTTATAAAGATTCCAAAGCTTCATAAAGCTGTTAGAAAAGCAGCAATTACTACTTGACACACGTTAAAAAAAAGAAAAATCTTCGAAAATGATTATGAATAATTGTCCCCCGACACCAAGAGCATCAAATATAAAATCAGATTATAGCTAAAAATAAAGCAAACTGAAATAACTAAAAATACAACAGAAGTTGATGATACACACACACACACACACACACACATAGTCAAAGAGTGTGTTCAGAGAAATAAATGTGAGCTTTTTGATCAGATGCTGTGCTTTTATGAATGTGTGGATGGAGACACACGCTTTTAATCCCATAGGAACTGATGAAACAGCTATTTTTACCCGGTGACTGTTAGGAATAACAAACCTACAATAAAGCAGAGTGATAGAAGGACACAGGTAGAGGAAAAACACGATGTGGATTTATTTTCAGAGCATTCTGGTTTCTTCAGTACATTATGTAAATGATATTTGTTTAAAAATACCAAACAAAAACTAAGATGGAAGAGCAAATTCAGCTCTGTCTACAAGCCTGAATAATACAAACACTGTCATATTTTAATTACTGAGATGTTATGATTTTTTTTAATAGTTTAGATTTTTGTTTTTAGACTTTTTGCACAAATAGCTGGATCATTTAATTGTTTATAACATTTATCAGAACCAGCGTTGCTTTAATTAGTAGCAAAGTAACTAGTTTCTGTAATTAAATTACTCTTCTGCTAAAAAAGTAAAGTAAGGGATTACTTTTCATTCATTAATTCATTTTCCTTCAGCTTATTCCCTTTATTAATCTGGGGTCACCACAGCGGAGTGAACCGCCAACTTATCCAGCATATGTTTTACACAGCGGATGCCCTTCCAGCTGCAACCCAGTACTGTAAACAACCATACACATTCATTCACACACACACACGCAAACACATACAGCCAATTTAGTTAATCAATTCCCCTATAGCGCATGTGTTTGGACTGTGGGGGAAACCGGAGCACCTGGAGGAAACCCACACCAACACGGAGAGAACATGCAAACTCCACACAGAAATGCCAACTGATTCAGTCGGGACTCAAACCAGCGACCTTCTTGCTGTGAGGCCACCATGTCGCCCAGGATTACTTTTCATTTTTAGGTAATTTAAATACAGTTACCTATAATGAACTTACCTTAAATACTGAACGATTTTGTATAAATCAATTTAGTGAAGCAGAGGAATATTATTTTTCACCTAAAGGTTACATTTATCAAGATTGCACATGCATAAGAGCATGCTTAAGAAAAAAATAATTAAATGAGAAATTTTATGAAAATATAAGATATACATTTAGAGAAGCAGTGAATTGTGTGTGTGTGCGTGCGTGCGTGTTTAAATGTGTTATTTAGATATTTTGCAACTAGAGAATGTTATATTTGTCCAACAATGCACAGCTTAAAAAACAACGAAATGCAAAATTTGTCAATATATGGCATGTATGAAATAATATACCATATATATATATAGTATAATATATAGTGTAATTTGAAACATTTTGAGTTTATGATGATTAATATTTGTAGGTGTTTTTTATTGAAAGAAAAATGTAAGGAACTTTTTGACTCAAATTTTTATTTTTACAATTGGTTAAAATTCATTTATATTATATGTGTTAAGATTTAAAATTATTAATATTATTGATTGAGAACAGTGGCGACAATTTTGACTTTACAATGACTTTAAAAGATTAACTTAATTTCAGATTGAAAATTTACTCTCCTAGATGTCCAAGATTACCATCCAAGATGTTTTCTTTTCTTTTCTTTGTAAACAAAGGGAACATGATTCCTTTAAAAAGGTTGATCTATTCTAAATGAAAAAACAATCTATGATCATTTACAGGAAATAAACAGGTTTTGAATCATACAATAGTAAAGTGTATTATACTGTATATAATATATTATGTACAACACTTGTATGCTCCAGCATACTGTAGTATTAACTAAACTGAACTTATAAGCTGCAATAAACACTGTAGTATACTTTAGTGTTTACTACAGAAAACTACAATATTGGGTCAGTTGTTTATATTACCTACTATAGTTGTTGTGTTACCATAACAACTGCAGAATCGCCACAACAGATTATAGTTGTTGTGTTACCATAACAACTGTAGAATTACCACAACAGATTAACTACTATACAGTTGTTATGTTACCAGAGCAACTATAGAATTAGCACAACACATTAATAACTATAGTTGTTGTGTTACCATAGCAACTATAGAATTACCACAACACATTAATAACTAGTTGTTGTGTTACCATGGCAACTATAGAGTTAGCACAATAGATTAATAACTATAGTTGTTGTGTTACCATAGCAACTACAGAATTATTACAACAGATCAATTACTATAGTTGTTGTGTTGCCATGGCAACTGTAGAATTACCACAACATATTAACTCCTATACAGTTGTTATGTTACCAGAGCAACTATAGAATTAGCACAACACATTAATAACTGTAGTTGTGTTACCATAGCAACTGTAGAATTACTGCAACATATTATAAACTATAGTTGTTGTGTTACCATAACAACTGTAGAATTACCACAACAACTACTATACAGTTCTTATGTTACCATAGCAACTATAGAATTACCACAACAGATTAAAAACTATTGTCGTGTTACCATAGTAACTATAGAATTACCACAACAGATCAATTGTAATGTAATGTGTATTTATATAGCGCATTTATTGTGTATGGCCATACACCCAAAGAGTTTCACAATCATTGGGGGTGGGGGGGGGTTGTCTTGGATGATGCGACGACAGCCACAGGACAATGGCGCCAGTACGCTCACCACACATCAGATACAGGTGGAGTGGAGATACAGTGATAGAGCCAATTTTTAATTACTGTAGTTGTTGTGCTACAATAACAACTGTAGAATTACCACAACAGATTAACTACTATACAGTTGTTATGCTACCATAGCAACTATAGAATTACCACAACAGATTAATAACTATTGTCGTGTTGCCATAGTAAGTATAGAATTACCACAACAGATCAATTACTATAGTTGTTGTGTTACCATAACAACTTTAGAATTACCACAACAGATTAATTACAATACAGTTGTTATGTTACCATAGCAACTATAGAATTAGCACAACACATTAATAACTGTAGTTGCTGTTACCATAGCAACTGTAGAATTACCACAACAGATTATTAACTATAGTTGTTGTGTTACCATAGCAACTATAGGATCGCCATAGATTAATTCAAGTACTTTACTATAATATGGTTAAAACGTACTATATTTACTATTAATTACTATAGTCCTTTTTCATGCGTTTTTGCTTACTTTCTTCAAAGCATCCAGGTTTTTGCTTGTAAAGACATTAGTTCAAGCAGGACTGAAGGTGTCAGTGTTCATATTGTCTTGTTTCTTCATGCTGTTTTCACTGGAGAGGTCTTTTATTACACTGTAATAGACAGTCACAGTGTGTGTTCCCGCTCGGCCCTGATCTGACCTGTGTTTGCAGTCGCAGAGCCTCTTAAACGCAGCACGAAACTTCTGCGACATGGCGTTGTAAATGATGGGGTTGACGGCGCTGTTGGTGTAGATGCACATGCGGGAGAACAGCAGGAACCAGGTGTCCAGATACGGCGGATCCAGCAGAGAATTCACCACCACTAGAGTCCGATAAGGCAACCAGAGCAGAGCGAAGACAACAACCACCACTGCCAGCATCTGCGTAACCTGATACACACACATGCATTCACACACATCCATAGACGCACATAAAAGCACACATGCACCACACACACATATGTACACACACAAACATGTAGAAACATAAAAAAAACGACACACACATAAACAAACGCAAAATGGCAAACGTTAAATGCTGCATTTGTTTTATGTGATCTTCATAAGCAGAGAAGTTGCATTTATTATTATGCATTTATACTTCATATACTAGTAGGAACTATACTCTCATTCTGCTTTAATAATTAAGGAACTCTGGTGCCATACGTCACAGCAGCAGTTGCAAAATTACACAGTACCTGAAAGTAGTCCCCATCTAGGTAACTTCCAATGTGACCAGCACTAAGTTTCAGAGAGTTGACAAATTGATTAATGCCTGGATATACCTGTGTACCTGTTTATTTGTGAATTGAGCTGTCTCTAATCTAATCGAAGGTGTCATGTCGGTTATATTCATAGATATATACACTAGATATCGCATACGGACCCTGTGCATGTGTCAATAGCGCCGCCACATTTGTACAGTGCTCCCAGGACGTGTCATTCAACCGCATTAGTCAAGACAGTGTGCCAATGTGAAGATGCTGGACTTTAGCACTATGTACGAGTTTAGTAACGTGCAAACAAAGGAAACAAAGCACAAAGGCAGAACATTTCATCGTTTTTTTTGAAGTTTTTGTATATTATGAACTTTTGTGCTAAACAAGTAACATTATTGATGATAATACAGTCACTTACTGCAGTCACTATAAGGCAAAATAACACCAACTTGCACTAAATACCAGGCTTATGCTAGTTTTATTGAATAAAATCAGCAAACAATGAAAAAGAAATATGACAAGAAGACGCTGCGGTGCCAGAAACGTGTATTATTGTCAACTAATTACTTGCGAATGAGTCGTTCATAACGGGGATTCATTCACAAACAAATCTCTCCCTCCATTAGAATGAGAAGTAAAGGCAGGTGAGGAGGTGTGTTTCAGGACATAGATTAGATCAAATTTAACAGGGAGGGAGATGATACATTTCCATGCACACAAACACACGCTTTGTCGACAATGCCAGTGCGGTCACTTATCCATCGATGTAGGAAAGTGATGTGAAATTATAATTTTCGTAATTTAAAAAAATATTTGCATACTGACAACCAGGGAAAACTCCCAATCACATGTATATGTATATATGTGTATATCTCTGGCTCTGGATATGGTCCCGCAGTCATTTCAAAGGAGAGCTACCCTGTACTAAAATGGCGGCTCTATTGACGCATTCCTTCCAATAGGCAACAACAGGGTAGGCGACATCTAATGATATCCATGGGTTATATTGATGAAAGTTAACCCGTTTTCAGGCACTGCATAATATCATTGTTACTGCTGCAGCCTTGATTATTATTCCAGAATGAGAGAAATACTGTAGTTCCTAGTCATATCAGCCTAGAAAATAACAACTTTTCATTTTTCGTCAGTCTTGGTACACGATGTACGTACAGAAGCTCCAAACTTTAAATAGGAAAAATAATGAAATGCATTGGTCATTTTTGAATGAAATGCTAATGGTCTGATCTGATTCAGTGATCAAATTAGGGATGCAACGATCCCGATACTTGGATCGGATATCGGTTCATACTGGGACGGGGGTGTCACGGACGAAAGTGAAGAGGGTTGGGGTGTCGCGGATTAAAGTGAAAGTGAACAGCGGACTAGGGGAAGAGGGCGGTTGGTAAAATGAGGTTCCGGATTTGATTTCAGAGGTGCCACATCCGGAGTGTCTCAGCGATGCATCAAGCACTTCATTCACACATTGGCTGCCCAGACGTGACGTGTGCCGCTCCGTAAGATTATTCTCACAATGAGTTTCTGTTCTCTCATCCTTCTGACTGAGTTTATTCTTCCGAGGGGAATACTTTGAGTGCTGCGAATAGTTTGTAAAGCCTGGCTCATTGTGGTCAAAGTAGTTGATTAAATTAATAAAAGTAAAAACTGATGACGCAATATGGATTGTCATTAACAGAAAATTATTTAGCCTAATATAGGCTACTCTGAAACTGTGAATATTTCACTGTAATTTTATTTATATCAATATTTTATTTAACAAACCAGTTTGTCTTTTGGCGCTGAAGCATGTAAGCAGATCTTGTTTTTAACTTTCTTAGTCTCACTCATGATGAGATTTGGCAAGGGATTATTAAGTAAAACTGGCCTCAGTTTAGTTTAGTCTGCGTCAAATCTGCAGGAAAATATCAGGCTTTGCTAAAAGACTGGTAATTTTAACAACGGTTAGTGCCAATACTGGTAGTCTATTGCAGATTTCAAAGAAAAACCTTAATATTAAAAAAGAAAACATAAGCTGGACCATAACAGATCAATGTCATAGCGAATGCTCAAATAGTGTAGCTTAGTTTACAGCAAGCATCATTGTGGCGAGGGGGCGTGGCCGAGAGCTGTGGGAGTGAAACGAGGCCCGCCACAGATGAGATACACCTGTGGCGCGCACCTGCCTTCAATCCCACGGAAGGAGCTCTGGACTATAAGAACCGAATCAGAACGATGGCAGAGGACGGGAGAGAGAGGACCAGGCCCGGACATATTGTTTTACTTTTTGCTTTCAGTTTGACGGCAGTCTCCGTGAGGAGCTGCCGTCCGTTTGTTTTGATTCAGATGGCAGTCTCCGTGAGGAGCTGCCGTCCCTTTTATTAATAAATATTTATTTAAAAGTTCATCGGTTCTCCGCCTCCTTCTTCCCGGCGGCCGTAAACTTTATTACAATCATGTTTTTAGTTAGATTGTGCTGCCTGTTGTGTATAGGCCTATAAGTCTGTTATTTTTACTAAAGAAGATATATTATTTGAGTTTAGCACCAGAACTATAGAAACTGTATTATGTTAGAAAAAAATATGTCACAGTATCGGGATCAGATCTGTATCGATCGATACTCAGAATTTTAGTATTGAGATCAGATCAGTTAAAAAAAAATGGTATCGGTGCATCCCTAGATCAAATGCTGCTGCCAGACCCAAAGATCAGCTGAATGAATTCAAAACTGGTAAAACTTAACTATTTCTAAAAGTGTTTTTTTTTTTTTTCTTGAGTCACACTGGTATGATCACCAGTGGTCTAGCTTTTGCAGATCTCTGGAGAACACTCCCTATCATTTACTAGAACAAATAATCTGCCTCTGAACTGAACCACATTTCCCATCATGTACTTCACTCACACACCAGTTCCAGATCACCTCTTGATTACACCCTCACACAGCTGAAGCTGTTCAGGACTAATTATATGGATTATATACACACCTCACACACACATCTTGAGTCTTGTTTCCCTGTAGTGAGCATTACAAAGCATACTCCTGGATTGTCTAACCCTGTTTCTGACCTTTGTTTTGTTGTGCTGTTAATGTGCTGTTAATGACCTTTCGCCTTTCTCACCAATTACACTTTAGACTATCTACATGCTACCATCTGTCCCTGATTAAACCTTGCTTGCATGACCATTTGCAAAATTAAGCTGCAATTTGGATCCAACCCTTAACGGTACGCCAACTCATCACACACAGACCTGTTTTCTGGAGGATGCCGCTCGGTTGGGTTTGCAGTTCACTTTTAGTGAGTTATGCCGTCGGCCCTGATGATCGATAAATCTCTGATTGGAGATATTCGATGTTGGCGGATCTCGAAACAAGATCCTGGCGATCAAACTATACAGAACCAGAGCCACAAGCAGAGGAACCACATAAAACAGTGTAAAGTCCATAAAATATATAGGCATATAGAGATTCCTGGACACCCGATATCCACACCGGACCACAACACCATCAGCATAAACCATCTCCTCAGTGTCCACCAGGAAAAACCACATAATGCAGTATATAGCAGTGAAGATCCACACGCAGGCGATGATCTTTTTGGCTCTGGATACGGTGCAGATAAGCTTGGCTTTAATGGAGTGGCAGATTGCAATATATCGTTCAATTGTAAAGGCTGTGATGGAACAAGATGATACATTGATGCCCAGGTATTGCAGATATGTGATGCAAACACATCCGGTGTATCCATAAATCCACGAAGAGGTGACTTCTGAAATATTTGGCAACCCGGCAGTCATCAGGACGGTCAAATCGGCTACTGCTAAACTCACCAGGTAGCAGTTGGTGGCGGTCATCATATGTTTGCTTTGGATCACCACCAGAACCACCATGATGTTCCCAGCGATTCCCACTCCACAGATGAGTAAAGATAATGATATGGTGACCAGCTGGACTTCCAGAGAGTTCTCTGGCTTTGAGGAAAGAGTTGAAGTGATGGTGGAGTTTATGTCGGGATCTTTTAAAGTGCTGTTGGACATCATGGAGATTTTTAGGATGCTCTTGTTTAATAATAATCCTGAAGAAAAGGTTAGAAAGAAAACATGAGGAAAATGCATAACAGGATCATCAACATTATCAGCTGAATGAATCAATTTGTTAGTTTTTAAATAATATGTTAGGGCGACACGGTGGCTCAGCTGTTAGCACTGTGGAACCAAGAAGGTTGCTGGTTCGAGTTCTGGCTGGGCCAGTTGGCATTTTTGTGTGGAGTTTGCATGTTCTCCCCATGTTGGTGTGAGTTTCCTCCGGGTGCTGCGGTTTCCCCCTTAGTCCAAACACATGCACTACAGGTGAATTAGATTAACTAAATTGGCTGTAGTGTATGTGTGTGAATGAGAGTGTATTGGTGTTTCCTAGTACTGGGTTGCAGCTGGAAGAGCATCTGCTGTGTAAAACATAAGCTGGATAAGTTGAACCTCTGAAATAGAGATTAAGCCAAAGAAAAATTTATGAATTCATTTTATTGTCTTTTTAAAAAATGTATTCCTTTTTCTTTGTTTGTTTTAGTCATTTAAGTACATTTCAGACATATACTGATCAATGAAGAGTAATCAGTTGAGTCATATCAATAATAATACTGGAGAAAAATATGGAAAATGCACATCAGCATCAAAATCATCATCATTATCGGATAAAGTATTAAGAGTCTTTAAATATATGTTGTTGTTTTTCCCATTTTAATTTTATTACAAGTTTTATTATTTTATTGTCTTTTTAAAATAGCTGTATTGTTTATCATTTTTATGTCTTATTTTTGTTTAGTTAGCACATTTTAACTCAAACTAAATTAAAATGTGTTAAAATGCTCCTATTTGAGCTATACCAACAACAATCCTGGAGAAAAATATAATTAAAAAAATCAACGCAATCTCACGGCAATTCATACATTTTTGATTTAGCGGCTAATTCATATGAATTTGTACGATCTAATTCGTACAAATTAGTACGATTTGCTCATCACCCAATGACGTTTGGGGTTAGGGGTGGGGTTGGGTGCCACACCTCCTTTTTAAAATCGTACATTTTCATACAACTCAACTCATATGAATTTGTTCGAATTAGCCACTAAACTGACAAAATGTAAAATACTTACGTTTCCTCGTGAGATCAGGCTGAAAAAAGTCAAAGTTAAACGTGCACGCTGTCTGTGTGTGTGTGTGCACGTGTGTGAACTTTGTAACGACATTGTGTGTCACTCATCATTGCAGAAAGGCTTGAATTAACTCTACAAATGCGTCCAATAATCATTGGGAAAGTTCTTGCTGTAGTATTTCTCACAAACGTTACGTGAGATCTGCTTTCTTCATGTCTGTCACTGTGCTGTTTATCTGACACAGCCGAAACAGAGATTGAAAGATTGAGGCACACTCTGACAGGCACGTGGGAATGGTGGGCAGGGAGAACTAGCATTAAAGGCACAGGCAACAAAAACAGCCACACTGTGTTCGGAGCAGAAAATTCCAATACTCTGAAAGCTATAGACCTTTTTCTTAGCTGCTGCATGGAGGGTGCCATAGCGACCAGCATCTTCCGGGAAAATGTTTAGAACTACCTTTTACAGCGTTTACAACTGGTAATTTGCGCTCTGAAAATGAGTTTCAATAGCGTTTTGAGTGGATTACGGAGTGTTTTTGTGAAACACAACTTTAAAAGGTGTGTGTTAAAGCCATTTTAATCTGTCAGATGTTGTTCGAGAAAAACATTCTCCAAGTTTACTTGTCTGCCGTCAGATATGCAGAGTGTGTACATAAGTATAGGTGATGTCCATAATACGACAGTGCAAAATACAGACAGTGCAAATACAGTGACAGTGCAAAATACAGACAGTGCAAATACAACAACAGTGCAAAATACAGACAGTGCAAATACAACAACAGTGCAAAATACAGACAGTGCAAATACAACGACAGTGCAAAATACAGACAGTGCAAATACAACGACAGTGCAAAATACACAGTGCAAATACAGCGACAGTGCAAAATACAGACAGTGCAAATACAGCGACAGTGCAAAATACAGACAGTGCAAATACAGCAACAGTGCAAATACAGACAGTGCAAATACAACAACAGTGCAAAATACAGACAGTGCAAATACAACAACAGTGCAAAATACAGACAGTGCAAATACAACGACAGTGCAAAATACAGACAGTGCAAATACAACGACAGTGCAAAATACAGACAGTGCAAATACAACGACAGTGCAAAATACAGACAGTGCAAATACAGCGACAGTGCAAAATACAGACAGTGAAAATACAACGACAGTGCAAAATACAGACAGTGCAAATACAGCGACAGTGTAAAATACACACAGTGCAAATACAACGACAGTGCAAAATACAGACAGTGCAAATACAACAACAGTGCAAAATACAGACAGTGCAAAATACAGACAGTGCAAAATACAACAACAGTGCAAAATACAGACAGTGCAAAATACAGCGACAGTGCAAAATACAGACAGTGCAAATACAACAACAGTGCAAAATACAGACAGTGCAAATACAATGACAGTGCAAAATACAGACAGTGCAAATACAACAACAGTGCAAAATACAGACAGTGCAAATACAACGACAGTGCAAAATTCAACAACATACTCACAAAAAACAAGACAGTGTAAATTAGGTTTACACATGTAAATTAAGATAGGTGTACACATAGTTGTAGGCAGTATTGTTTAAGTATGGATTGGTTAAAGTGCAGTGCATGCTACATCTTTATGATGTGCAGTGTGGGGTATGGGAGAGTTTGTGTGGGGTGTGTTAAGTGTTCATCAGCCTGATAGTCTGAGGGAAGAAATTCCTTATGAAATCAGAAGAACCATAACTCATGCATTCATTTTCCTTCGGCTTAGTCCCTTATTTCTCAGGGGTCACCACAGCAGAATGAACCACCAACTATTTATGCCCTTTCCAGTCGCAACCCAGTACTGGGAAACACCCAGAAACACTCATTCACACAAACACTCATTCACTATGGCCGATTTAGGAAACCTACGCCAACACGGGGAGACCATGCAAACTCTACAAAGAAATGACAAGTGACCCAGCTACCACTAAGCCACTGAGCCCCCATGCTGCTCAGAACCATAACTTCCATTAGTAAATTAAACCTATAAGCCTGTATAATCTATAAATGTTAAATCTATCAGTTTTTAAAACAAAACTGTCAAATAAACATTTCATTTTTTTTAGTATTCTTTCAATAATATATCCATAAACAAATGAGACCATGCATAAATGTACTGTAAAATGTGGCTCACCGTGTGTTAATGGATCTTCTGTTTAGAGTAGTGTGAGGTGTTTTCTTCTTCAGAGCTGCAGCATCTACAGTATACTGAGAGAATCAGCTTCAGTCTTCCTCTCTCCTTCTCTTCTACACTCACTGGTCTCCTATTGTTCTTATCTAAAGCTTTGACTTCAGTCAGTGGTTTGATAAACACATGCAGCCCTCCTGGAATTATCAGCCCTGTATATATTTTTTATATTATAGCCAGTGGCGGAGCTAGATGGGGTGGCCAGGGGGTGGCCACTGCTTTTTCAGGGGGTCCATACTCACACACACACTGTACTCAAATACAAATGCACACACAAACACACTGAAAGTGAATAGAAAACCCAAATCTAATTCATTACCAACATATAATTTAAAATACAAAAATATTATAATTTTCTCATCATCTACTCACTTTGTTGGGAGTTAATAAGTAATGACAGGATTTGATTTTTAAGCTCAGCTTAAATTCTAACATTGGTTGAAACGTGATTGCCTAGTAGATGCTCGACCTGCTGGTGGACCTGAAATCTGACCTAGTTGATGGAAACGCCAAGATGCACATAAATTTTGAACATGCGCATAAAAAACATAAGTAGAATAAACTTTTTTATTCTATAAGAAAAGATGTGCATAAACTACAATAGACTTAAAAAAGTCATGTAATTGTGTTATGAGAGATCATGTGATGATAAAAATGTCTGTGAATAGACAAATCAGCAGGCTTAGCACATTGTAAAACATCTGAAATGTTGTTTTGGTCATTGTAAAAGGCCTGAACCAATTCAGTATTACTGTTATTATATTATTAATGACCTCCAGAATCAAGAGCATCTGTGCTCCGCATATCTCACGCCTTCAAACACCACCGCACGTTTACTGCGTGTCAGGATTGTCTTCTGAGGCGCAAATCATTTATTACATGAAGGAAGATTGACGCAGCTTCTGTTATCGCAGCAAATTCCATTTTACTGTTGATATTTGGCGCCAGTTAATCAGGAAGTGACGATTTTGTTCTCTTTGACTTGTTGGATGGAAACCTGATGGAAACGCTGCTTTATTCCCTCATCTCTCATGAAGTTAACTGATGTCGTCTGTGCCTCATTAACTTACGCAGCGGCTAAACGTTCCTCAGCAAACAAACCTTATAATAAACTATGAAGCGTATTACAAAAATTATGTTATGAAGTATTATTATTATTCGTCTTACTTGAAACCATCCTCTTGTCTTCGGCTCGTCATTGATTTGAAAATAGCTTGAGCCTTGCCGACAAAATTCAAAAACTTCTTTAGACAAATGAGAAGTCAATCAGCATCAGGAACTGCCAGTAACAAATACAATTTTGGGGTGGCACCCGGGGTGGCCAGTCGGATGTCAGGGGTGTCCAGTGCCACCCCGGACACCCCTCTGGCTCCGCCACTGATTATAGCTCATTTCTTTTATCTTTGTCATGATGACAGTACATAATATTTGACTAGATATTCTTCAAGACACTAGTATTCAGCTTAAAGTGACATTTAAAGGGTTAACTAGGTTAATTAGGCAAGTCATTGAATAACAGTGGTTTGTTCTGGAAAAAATTAAAAACTAATATTGCTTAAGGGGGTTAATATTGACCTTAAAATGGCTTTAAAACCATTAAGAACTGCTTTTTATTCTAGCCGAAATAAAACAAATAAGACTTTCTCCAGAAGAAAAAATATTATAGGAAACACTGTGAGACATTCCTGAATCTGTTTAACATAGTAACAAATGGGCGAATAATTTTGACTTTAACTGTATTTAATGTTTTGGGATGCAGGTCGTGATAAAGCAGCTTTTGTACACTCTTAAAATGCTGGGTTGTTTCAACAATAACATGTTGGATCAAATATGGCCATTAACATAAAGCTGTTCTGTATTCATGCAAGAAAATGTAGATGCAAATAAACGGATTTCAAGATAAGATCACAAATACAGAGGAAAGCAACAAACACACAACACAATATGAAGTCAAGATAGTGAGTTAAACTAAATGTGTGTAATTCAGGTGCTTCAGTGATGGAGAATATTCTGTTTCTCTGTAACAAAAAAAAAACTTTCTGTATTTATTGTAGTGTCAGTTGAATAAACATATAGTATTACAAAAACAAACGCTTGGGTTTAAGAAGCTTAAAACAATCGCGTTGATATATATATATATACAGAGAGAGAGTGAGAGAGAGACATATATGTATACAGTTGAAGTCAGAATTATTAGCCCCCTTTGAATTTTTTCCGGATTGAATGAACAGAGCAAGGAACTTTTCACAGTATGTCTGATATTTTTTCTTCTGGAAAAAAGTCTTATTTGTTTTATTTCGGCTAGAATAAAAGCAGTTTTTAAAAAAAAAAATCAGGGGGCGAATAATTCTGACTTCAACTGTATATATATATATATATATAATTATTAAATTAAATAATATTTAAATGAAATGAAATTATATATATATATATATATATATATATGAGAATAGAGCAAATTGTATTTTCTTTTTAGTTAAATCATCATCACAAAATTTGGCAAAGTCTTCATTAATCATAGGTATGTGTGTATTAATGACCAACAATTTTCTTCTCTTAAACTCAGACAAAACAGAATTATTACTTATCGGGCATAAATCTCACAACTCGACCTGCAACTAGAGGGATACAAAGTTAGAGTTAGCTCTACTATAAAAGATCTGGGTGTCATATTAGACAGCAATTTAACCTTTAAAAATCATATATCCCATGTCACAAAAACTGCCTTCTTTCATCTGAGAAATATTGCTAAATTATGAAGTATGCTATCCATCTCAGATGCAGAAAAGCTAGTTCATGCTTTCATGACTTCTAGGCTGGATTACTGTAATGCTCTGTTTGCTGGCTGCCCAGCATCCTCTATTAACAAACTTCAGCTAGTACAAAATGCAGCTGCCAGAGTTCTTACCAGGTCTAGAAAATATGATCATATCACCCCAATTTTATCCTCCTTACACTGGCTGCCTGTTAAGTTTCATATTGATTATAAAATATTGCTTCTTACCTATAAAGCTTTAAATAATCGAGCTCCTGTTTATCTAACCAACCTCCTGTCTCGCTACAATTCAACCCACTCTTTAAGATCTCAAAACTCAGGGCTTCTTGTAATACCTAGAATAGCTAAATCAAGTAAAGGAGGTCGAGCCTTCTCATTTATGGCCCCTAAACTCTGGAATAGCCTTCCTGATAATGTCCGAGGCTCAGACACACTCTCACTCTTCAAAACTAGATTAAAGACCTATCTTTTTAGCAAAGCATACACTCAGTGCATTACATAGCGGTATGACGCATGATGTGCCCCACACACAATTTAGCTTCTTGTTTATATACACTATGAACGCTAATTATTCTCCTTATTCTGTATTTCCACCTGGGGGTACTCATCTCGAGACCCTCAGACTATGCAGTGCCACTGATGCGATCCAAGACCAGCGACGAGACGATCCCAAGGTTTCTGGACCAGGCCGTATCCTGAGCTGCTGCTGTGGTGGTCATGATGGAGAGCATGAGACTGATTCCTGTGATGCTCCAAGGACAGACGTGTCTTCGCTGAGGTCCAGCTACTGCGCCTAGACTGCAGCTCTGCACAAGAC
>CAIGQZ010032119.1:3005183-3024630 GCA_903798205.1 Danio tinwini | reverse complement strand
CTCCATGATTTCTAAGTAGGAGATTTTGAAAAATCACAGTGTGATCAAATACTTATTTCCCTCACTGTATATCAGAGTAGATTAGGTAGTGCATAATAGACGCAAAGATTACTTTTCAATAACTGCGATATTTTCTTTTGGTTAGTTAGGGTAGAGGTTGGGCCATTAGAATAGATTGCTTTGTTTTATTTATTTCTATTGTTTGGACGCCGCCCGCGTCTCATCTCTCCAACTCTCTCATCTATCAGTTCAAACATCTTGTGTCCCATTTTGTTGTCTGTAATTTTCAATATATTTTTGTAAATGTTCTTTCTATAGACATCTGTTGCACATATTATCACTATCTTTGTAAATAAACTCACTTTATTGCATATAGTCTTTGTATTTTGTCCCTCACTTGTTGATATTGTGTGTTTATGTGTTTCACCCAAAAATTTATGTTACTCTCCTTCCCCTTGACTCATCATCTTTAAGATTGTAACAGTCGGCTTAGTGAGCGAGTCGTTCATAATGGAGATTCATTCACAAACCAATCGCTCCCTCTGTTAGAATGAGAAGTGAAAGCAGGAGAGGGGGTGTGTTTCAGGATATGGATTAGATCAAATTTAACAGGGAGGGAGGATAATACATTTCCATCCACACAAACACACACTCTTTGTCAGCAATACCAGCGCGGCCACTTATCCATCAATGTTGAAAAGTGATGTAAAATTATAATTTTTATATTTAAACAAAATATTTGCCTACTGACCACCAGGAAAACTCCATATCATAGATACATGTATATGTGTGTATATATCTCTGGTTCTGGGTGGCCACAGTTCTCCACTGCATCTTGGTTTCACATTCATTTAAAAGGAGCGCTACACTGTACTAAAATGGCGGCTCTATTGACGCATTCCTTCCAATAGCAAGGCGACATCTAATGTAAATACTGTATGTATGAGTGTAAATATCCACCATTTACCTAAAGCTTTGAGTCTCTTGATTAACCAGAGTAATATTGTACTAATAATAAAAATAATATCTATATACTACTGTAATACTACAAACTAATACTATAAAAGATGGTGAAAACAGCTGAGATGTAAAGTAGAAAAAATGTAAAACTCCACCTGTCTGCAGTCGTCTCCCACTTTAAAGATGGCCGCCTGCCAGCAGACCTTCTGTGCTTGTTCTCCATCTTCAGCTTCATCAAGAGAGTCTGAGCGACACAATAAACCTACACGATGCACACGTACACATAATTCAGCTTTAGTTTTATTCTAGCAAGTTTTTATTTGAACTCTTAGGACATTAAAACCTTTTGCATTGTGTGTAAAAAATTTTATATTTTTTTTACAAACCCTCTTTCTCCAGTTCACTCACTCCGCAGCGCTTCACCTTGAATTTGGCCAGATACGGCGCTTTGGCAGCACTGAGAGAGAAAAGCACACACAAGCATGATCTTACTGTATATAAAACACATCTGATGTTTGACATGCATGGTAAATTCAGCAGTAATCATACTCGGAGATATACTATATATACACAATATTGAACTTTGTCACACAGGTCTAAAGCTTTTCTTACATACACTTCAAACAATATAACACTTCAGTCATAAGCGGGACAGCATAACAAAAAAAATGTATTACATTTATAATTATAATAATGGAGAGCTTTAACAAGTCAGGCCAGTAAAGTACGGGGTGCCTCAAGGATCAGTTTTAGGCCCTTTGCTTTTTACAATATACATGCTACCCCTGGGAGACATTATTAGAAGACATGGGATCAGCTTTCACTGCTATGCAGATGATACTCAATTATATATTTCAACTAAACCGGATGAGATGTCTGAACTGTCTAAGCTAACTGAGTGTATAAAGGTTGTTAAAGACTGGATGACCAACAATTTTCTTCTCTTAAACTCAGACAAAACAGAATTATTACTTATTGGGCCTAAATCCTGCACACAACAGTTCTCACAACTCAACCTGCAACTAGAGGGATACAAAGTTAGAGTTAGCTCTACTATAAAAGATCTGGGTGTCATATTAGACAGCAATTTAACTTTTAAAAATCATATATCCCATGTCACAAAAACTGCCTTCTTTCATCTGGGAAATATTGCTAAATTATGAAGTATGCTATCCATCTCAGATGCAGAAAAGCTAGTTCATGCTTTCATGACTTCTAGGCTGGATTACTGTAATGCTCTGTTTGCTGGCTGCCCAGCATCCTCTATTAACAAACTTCAGCTAGTACAAAATGCAGCTGCCAGAGTTCTTACCAGGTCTAGAAAATATGATCATATCACCCCAATTTTATCCTCCTTACACTGGCTGCCTGTTAAGTTTCATATTGAATTTAAAATATTGCTTCTTACCTATAAAGCCTTAAATAATCGAGCTCCTGTTTATCTAACCAACCTCCTGTCTCGCTACAATCCAACCCGCTCTTTAAGATCTCAAAACTCAGGGCTTCTGGTAGTACCTAGAATAGCAAAGTCGAGTGAAGGAGGTCCGGCTTTCTCATTTATGGCCCCTAAACTCTGGAATAGCCTTCCTGATAATGTCCGAGGCTCAGACACACTCTCACAGTTCAAAACTAGATTAAAGACTTATCTTTTTAGCAAAGCATACACTCAGTACATCACTTAGTGGTATGACGCATGATTGTGCCCCACACACGTTTTTGCATCTCATTTATATAAACTATGAACAGCAGCTACGCTAATTATTCTCTATTTCCGCCTGGGGATACTCATCCCGAGACCCCCAGAGACTATGCAGTGCCACTGATGTGATCCAAGAACTGTGAAGAGATGATCCCAAGGTTCTCATAATCCTGGACCAGGCCATATCCTGAGCTGCTGCTGTGGTGGTCATGGAAGAGTGGAGAGCATAAGACTGATTCCTGTGACGCTCCAGGGACAGACGAGTCTTCGCTGAGGTCCAGCATTCTCCAGCTCTGCACAAGACGTTTGGCCATAGGAGAAATGGTCATGCCCAACTGAGCCTGGTTTCTCTCCAGGTTTTTTTATCCTTCACTTTGGCCAATTGGTGAAGTTTTTTCCTTGCCGCTGTCACCACTGGCTTGCATGGTTTGGGATTTGTGAAGCTGCGCATCGATAGATTACTCTTCAGTGTTTGGACTCTCAGCAGTGAATATTAAACCACACTGAACTGAACTGAGCTAAAATGAACTGAACTTAAACACTGAAAACTGAACTGACACTGTGTGTCAATTTACTATAATCTTCTATGTGAAGCTGCTTTGCCACAATACACATTGTAAAAACGCAAAAAATAAAGGTGAATTGAATTGAATCATAAAAAAACTACAGCAATAATACAGCTGTGCAGTAATGGATTGTATGTAATCAGATATTAAAAACACAATCATTTATAATTAGAGTAAACTACTATTTAAGAGCAGAGATGGCAAAAGTACACACATGCTTTACTTAAGTAGCAGTACAGATGCTCAAGTTTAAAACAACTCTAGTAAAAGTTGAAGTACTGTACTGATACACTTTTGTACTCAAGTACAAGTAAAGTTCGACCTGAAACATGTACTCAGATAAAAAGTATCCATTACTACTTACCGTTTTAGTTTCACGCCAGCAACTAGACCTCACATCATATCAATACATTTATACAAAATAACATCCAGTTTTGATTTAGATTTAGCCAAGCAGCATTACACCCTGCAATATTGCAAAACAACACTGCTCAAAAATCTGTGGATCATCATCCTGACACAAACTCACAGAGTTCAGCATGTAGATTTGCTGCTTTTAAATCAAGAACAACAACCGCCATTAATGTCCATTCATATACTCTAAAAAAAAATGAGGCCTATATATTTACAAATAATAACGTTTTCAATTAACACTTAATTTTGTCCAAAACATTTGTTTTTTGACTATGATAAACACTTCATTTTACTATTTTGGGCATTCGTTTAAAGCTGCTTCTGTTTCTTCAAAACTAAAATCAAAATATCCCATGCTTTCTGTGTTTCTTTGTTTTCCAGAGTAGTGTGGATATTTTCTTTCATGGATATAGTCATTAATGCTGTCAATACATTTATTCTATGCAAAAAAAAAAAAATAATAAAAAAAAAAAAAAAATAATAATAATAATAATAATAATAATAATAATAACATACACAAGCGCCATTACAGCCTCCAAAACTTTTTTAATTAATTAATTAATTCCAGATTTTTCCTTTTTATTATAATTATATTATAATTATTGTGGGCGAGGGGGCGTGGCCGAGAGCCGTGGGAGCGAAACGAGGCTCGCCACAGATGGGATACACCTGTGGTGTGCACCTGCCTTCAATCCCATCGTTCCTCCTCTTATAGTCCAGAGCTCCTTCCGTGGGATTGAAGGCAGGTGCGCGCCACAGGTGTATCTCATCTGTGGCGGGCCTCGTTTCGCTCCCACGGCTCTCGGCCACGCCCCCTCGCCACAATTATATTCATAAATCACCCAGTGTGAATAATTTTGATGTTAAAATATTTGTTAAACTAATTTAAATGAAGACTGAAAAAGGTTGAAAAAAAGATTGCAATGAAAAAAAAAAGATTTACTGAATAAAAAAGAAGTTCAATTTGTGCAATGACAAAACAATTATATAGATCGCTACACCAAACACATGAAAACGAACGTAACGAGCCTGGTTTAAAAATGTAAGGAGTAGAAAGTACAGATATTTCTGTAAAAATGTACGGAGTAAAAGTAAAACGTCAGAAAAAATAAATAGGGGAGTAAAGTACTGATACTAGAAAAATCTACAGTAATGAAGTATTTGTACTTCGTTACTTCCCATCTCTGTTTGAGAGTTACTTTATGGATTAGATGATTGCATATTATATTTACACACTGGCAGTAATTTATTCACAGTTCATTGACTCTCCTAATTTTTCATAATGACCATGACACTTATGCATGTTTTTGATGATTTGTTGTCATTTTCAAGCAGTGTGGTTTTATGATATTAATACGGTCATCAGCACTTTTAGTGTTTTTTTTTTTAGATGAACTATTACAGGGAGTGCAGAATTATTAGGCAAGTTGTATTTATGAGGATTAATTTTATTATTGAACAACAACCATGTTCTCAATGAACCCAAAAATCTCATTAATATCAAAGCTGAATATTTTTGGAAGAAGTTTTTAGTTTGTTTGTGTTTGTTTGAGCTATTTTAGGAGGATATCTGTGTGTGCAGGTGACTATTACTGTGCATAATTATTAGGCAACTTAACAAAAAACAAATATATACCCATTTCAATGATTTATTTTCACCAGTGAAACCAATATAACATCTCAACATTCACAAATATACATTTCTTGGACGCATGTGATGGAGCATTGTCCTGCATGAATATCATGTTTGTCTTGAAGGAGGCAGACTTCTTCCTGTACCACTGCTTGAAGAAGGTGTCTTCCAGAAACTGGCAGTAGGACTAAGAGTTGAGCTTGACTCCATTCTCAACCCGAAAAGGACCAACAAGCTCATCTTTGATGATACCAGCCCAAACCAGTACTCCACCTCGGCGTCTGAGTCAAACTGGAGCTCTCTGCCCTTTACCGATCCAGCCACGGGTCCATCCATCTGGCCCATCAAGACTCACTCTCATTTCATCAGTCCATAAAACCTTAGAAAAATCAGTCTTGAGATATTTCTTGGCCCAGTCTTGACGTTTCAGCTTGTGTGTCTTGTTCAGTGGTGGTGGTTTTTCAGCCTTTCTTACCTTGGCCATGTCTCTGAGTATTGCACACCTTGTGCTTTTGGGCACTCCAGTGATGTTGCAGCTCTGAAATGGCAAAACTGGTGGCATCTTGGCAGCTGCACGCTTGACTTTTCTCAGTTCATGGGCAGTTATTTTGCACCTTGGTTTTTCCACACGCTTCTTGCAACCCTGTTGACTATTTTGAATGAAACGCTTGATTGTTCGATGATCACGCTTCAGAAGCTTGGCAATTTTAAGAGTGCTGCATCCCTCTGCAAGATATCTCACTATGTTTGACTTTTCGGAGCCTGTCAAGTCCTTCTTTTGACCCATTTTGCCAAAGGAAAGGAAGTTGCCTAATAATTATGCACATCTGATATAGGGTGTTGATGTCATTAGACCACACCCCTTCTCATTACAGAGATGCACATCACCTAATATGCTTAATTGGTAGTAGGCTTTCGAGCCTATACAGCTTGGAGTAAGACAACATGCATAAAGAGGATGATGTGCTCAAAATACTCATTTGCCTGATAATTCCTGTAGATGTCGCAGTGATATTTCTGTGAATTTCATGTTTTCAATATTGTTTTTTGTAATATAGCAGTTTTCTGAAAGTACTTCATTATAAGTAAATGTTTTAAAATCATAAGATGTCACTGTACTCTTTAGGTTTAATTGTATTAACTGTCCATCCATGCACTTTAAACAGGAGCAGCTTGTTGATGATAAAAATGAAGATATTTTTTCTTTACATGTCAAAATAGCACAAGATTTTCATTCTTTAATATGTGACATCAAACAATGATTAGCGCAAACGTAATCTAAATGTAATCCAACAGTAGTCAGATTATGTTAGCATAAATGTGTAATCTAAGAGATTATATTACTGTTATTACTATTATTATATTTTTTTTACTCTTATGATGTTAAAACCTGTGTCTAAAAATGAATATAAACATTTACATGTATTCATTTAGCCAACGCTTTTAACAAAAACAACTTACAAACAAGGAAGCACTTCAAATCATCATCATTTAGTGCAGGTTTTTTTTGTTTTGCTCTTCCCACTTTTCATTTTATGCTCTAAGGGAGAACATTTATTTTTATCATTCGCAAGAAATGTCTATTTTTTTTTTTTTTTTTTTACGTTACCATAATTGTAATTGTGTAATCTAAGAAATTATATTACTGACTACACAATCTGTCCTATAATTTATCATCAGCTTTAGGTTATTCCAGTAAGTTTCTTAACTCTTACTACGTTAACCTTTGTATTGTGTCTAAAAATGAATTTAAACATTTTCATTTAGCTGACGCTTTTAACCAAAACGATTTACAACTGAGGATAAAAGAAGCACTTCAAATCATCATCATTTAGTACAGTTTTATGATCACTTGTCATTTTATGCTCTAAACGAGAACACTCAGTGAAGTTTCACAAACTAATTTCGAGAGGAGCATGTGATATGATTGATCGCGGCTGATCTCTCATCTACAATCATTAGCAAGCCAATCAGATTAATCCAAACTCACTATAAATGTCCCTTCTAGCATTACTCCCTCATCTTGGTTTTTCCACCTCATCTCCTTCTTTCCTCCTTTACCAGAGAAAGCTCTTGAGAACTACCTGATCTCGTACCCCCTCACATGCTTATCGACTAGGCGGGAGCCCTGGGCTCTCCGAGCTCAGGGTTCTCTCCCAGGACAGCATGCCAAACCTGCTAATATTATACCATATCTAAGTGCAAACTCTTGAATTTTTTTTTGTCTATGTCTACGCTTTTTGGATTACTTTACCATAATTGTGTAATCTAAGATTTTATTACTGACTACACATTCTGTCGTGTAATTTATAATCAGTAACTGATTACAGTTCATAAGTTATCCACCAGTTCTGCTCATACAGTACTGTACCTCTGCATTGGCGTTCCTGATTTGTAGTCGATGTCCAGCACTATAGCTTCAGGATTACTGGGCAGATAACAGCCTGAGAATCACATCTAAATGTCAGTATTGTGATTTAAAAAAAAAAAAGGAAAAATATCGTGATCTGGACCCGTATTTACAAAACATTTTCTCTTACCATTAAGAGTTCTCCTGAATAGCATTAAAAGTTTTTTAGGTCAGAGTTTTCTCCTAAAAGCTGTACACAAAGTTTTACTGTGGAACAGAAAGAAGTCTTAAGATGAGAATGAGGGCGGGGTTTACCTTGTTGCTATGACATGATGATAATGATGTCACTGTTATTATTTTTAACCATGCACACAATGATTGGCTGATGGGGAAGGGGAGGAGTTTCTGTCAGAGATTTATTCATTGCCACTCTGTACAGCGTGATAATATGTTGTAAATAAAAGTTTCATTATAAAATACATATTTAAATAAAGATTTAAAAATGCAGGCAAAGTGAAGAATTGTATTCGAAAAAGTATGTTTCTTGCCTTTAAAATGTAGATATTAAATAGAAAACTTCCTAACACGTAACAAAGTAAAATGTAATAATTAAGCAAACACCTTTTAAAATACTTAAAAAATATAAATTTAGACCTAATTAGTATTTATAGAACATTACCTTAAATATTTTAATTGGTCTTAAATGTTGTATTAGGGGTTTTTTTTGTGTGCGTGTGTATTTTGAAATAAATGTAAACACATATTTGAAAATTATGATATGTTTTTACCCATATGGGAAAACCTCATTGTGGTCAAATGTTTTTAAAATGTTTTTTTTCCAAGGCAGAGTGCTGAAAGCAGACATTTACAGGAGACCTATTATGCCCCTCTTACAAGATGTAAAATAAGTCTCTGATGTCTCTAGAGTGTGAGAGTGAAGTTTCAGCTCAAAATACCACACTAATAAAAGTTTATAACTATCTGAAATGTTTTAGAACTGTCCCCTTTTAGGCTTTGATCCTAATTGTGCCATTTTGGTGAATGTTGCTTTAAATTCAAATGAGACCGTTCTCTTTTCAAAAGAGGGCGGAGCTACAAATGCAGATGTGTCAGCATAGTGGCAGATTCAAATACAATGCTATTTTTGAGGGAAAAATGGGCACTAGTGGGCGGGGCTTTCCCCCTCTGATGACACGTACAAAGGGAGAATGTCAATCAAAGTGTTTCTGCAGACTGTTTTTATCAAGTGTAATTATAACAAATACAATTAATATAGTTTACCATTAGAGCCTGGTTATATTCACAGACTGCTGCCACACAACTGTGTTTAAACTCCTTATAAAATTGATTTTTTCATGACAGGTCCCCTTTAAGAATAGTTTTTGTTTTGGTCTTAATGATTCAATAGTCTGATCACTACTACTACTACTACTGTTTCACTAATTTGCCAACTTAGCGCTAAACCTTTTGTGAAATACTCTTAGAGGAAAAGTTTAGGATTCTTAGATTTAGACTTGACACTTTATTATTTCTCAGATTGTGTCGTAAAATCAAAAAGTTGAGGTGTTTTATGAATACGGGCCCTGGTTTTGAAAGGCATATAAACCTGGCTGGACAGTGATATCAGACAGAGCTCTCAGACACGCTCTCTTCCGCTCGTCACCTTTAGGAATTGGCCTGAAATATGAGAAAGAAAACACAAGATCTCAGCTTTAAATATAGTGGAAGGTCAGCGCCATCTGGAGGCTGAAGCAGGAGGTGCAGAAATGATGCTGCACTGTAAACAATATCGGTTAATGAACATTTTCCGTATTTTGTGATTAACAAGTGATTATTTGCGGTTGTAAAATGCATTATGGGATGTTGATCACTGCTCTGTGCACTTTTGATGTTGAAAATTCAAGTTTACAGTTTAACAAAGTGACTTTTATTGACGTTATAAGTAGTTTGAAATGATATGTAATGTATAAGAAATAATATATAGATAAATAAGACTGTAAAATAACAGAAAATGTACTGCAGTTTATTATTTTAAGGTGTTTGTAGCGCAATATACAACACCAAACCAGACAGTATAGCACTGCAAACTATTACAAATGTTCATAAAAGTCCCTTTTCACAACGTTTCAAGGTTAAAAGTTGTTGGAAGAAAGATCAAGATCCCACAATGCAACAAATATATAATAAAACTACAAATTTCTGAATATTTTTTACAGTGTGGAGAAGATTCCAGTACTTTATAATGGCGGAGACATTGGTGATCTTGTTGAAGAAGTCAAACTCGCGCTGGTAGAAATCTTTAGCAGGACCTGAGAGAGAGCTGATGATTTCTTCAACAAGCTGCTCCAGAAGATCCCCGATATCAGCTGGAAAATAAACGCACACACAATATAAACTAGAATTGTAACTTTTGGTATATTAGAAGTAATGGTTTATATACTAAAATGTGGGCGTGTTAGAACCTAAATGTATGGGTAACACTTTACAATAAGGTTCATTAGTTAATGCATTTACTAACATGAACTAATCCCTTATCTTCCCTGGCTGGCTCTTTTTGTCTCGTCTTATTCTATCTCTGAGGCTTTCCGTGTCCTGCTATCCAAACGAATAAGGAATTATGGATCTGATCAACTGGTCTCTGAACGCGATTGACACCATCTTCTCGACGAGAAGTTTGGGCTCGGGAGAGCCCACTTGTCCTGCCAGGACGTTTGCAGCTGGATACGTGATGGACGGGTGGGAGAAGTGGCGCGTCGTGTGCCTGGCTGCTCTGTCCTTGGAGGACATTGAAGATATCTACTTTCCAGCCAGACGGCCTCGGCTGGAGTGCTTTCACCCACTGGAGGGGGGTAGGTGGGTCTGTGACCAGCGCTTTTTTTCAGCTGCAGGCCGGATGGCTGCCCGCCCTTGCCGGACTATATCCACATCCCCTGTTCCATTTCCCTGTTGCGATGTTTTGTCTTGTCTATGTGTTTATGTGCTTGACTGCAGGGGCTTTTTTTATCCCTGGTCTCACTCTGCCCTAATTTAAGGGCAGGGTGAGAGGGAGTTTTTTTTGCCTATCTTTCCTTATGTATCTTACTTCCTTTTTCTAAATAATACCTCTCGTTGACCTGTCTTCCCCTGAAATTTTGTGTATGGTCGGGGGGGTCCAATTTCGCTATATGTCAGTGTATGTGAATACATGGAAGTATACGTGACAAATAAATAGCACATCATCATCATCATCATCATCATCATCATCATCATCATGAACAACACTTGTACAGCATTTATTAATCATAATTCAACATGCACTAATGCATTAATAACATCCACATTCATGCTTGTTAACATTAGTTTATGCACCATGAGTTCATATGACCTAACAATGAACAACTGTATTTTCATTAACTAATGTTAACTAACATGAGCGAATGCTGTAGTAAATGTATTGTTTGTTCATGTTAGTACATGCAATAACTAGCATTAACTAATGAACCTTATTGTAAAGTGTGACCAATGTATGCGTATGAAAGCTGATCAAGATGATAAGCAAAATTAAATAAATAATATAATGAAGAAACAAACTAAACTATTCAAAGCATCCTTTCTTCTGCATGCCTTTGGACTGACATCTTTACAAATCTCATTGTATTCAACAGGTTTCTGTAAAAATGTAAATAAATCACTAAGGAATTTAGTGGCTCAGTGGTTAGCATAGTCGCCTCACAGCAAAAAGGTTGCTGGTTCGAGTCCTGGCTGGGCCAGTTGTCATTTCTGTGTGGAGTTTGCATGTTCTCCCCGTGTTGGTGTGAGTTTTTCCTCCGGGTGCTCCTGTTTCCCCCGCAGTCCAAACACATGCGCTATTGGGGAATTTATTAACTAAATAGGCCATAGTGTATGAGTGTGAATGTGTGTGTATGAGTGTTTCCCAGTATTGGTTGCAGCTGGAAGGGCATCCCCTGTGTTAAACATATGGTGGATAAGTTGGCGGTTCATTCTGCTGTGGCGACCTCTGATGAACAAAGGGACTAAGCCGAAGGAAAATGAATGAATGAATGATATATTCTGATGTTTCTCTTGGTTTCACTTCTTTGTTTTTGTTAATTTTCTCTATATTTGACTAAATATGACTCTGTTTTATGTACAGCACGTCTTGTGGCTGTTTATAAATGTGCTTTACTTGAACTTATGTCCCTGTTCTCAATCTTGATGATACGTTGAAATGTAATGAGTGTATTTACGGTCTTTCTGGTGTCCTTCTTCATCGGTGTAGATGTTGGTCTTCATGTTCCAGATGAACTGATGAGCCAGAAGCTGAGACTTCTGCGCCGCCCACAGGATGTATTCCCTCACGTATCCCATCTGCACAACATGACATCATCAGTGTATGGCAATGTAAATGATCTGAATACATGCAATCACTACATACTGTATGTATTATGCAATGTATGGCCATGCAGTTGCCATACTTACTATAAATCATAATAATAATTCTATCTTTGCTTTACAGAAGACATACTGTATATACTCATGAATCTTAGATCAATGTTCAAATGCATGAATTCATATGAGGCGAGAAGTACAATTAAAAGAAAACAGAATTAAGAAAGTAAAGAGAAGTTTTATCTACAGAATAAAACAAATTATGCGAAATATGAGCAACGCAAACACCATGTTACTATGCATGCAACTGGATAAAAAGCAGTGCAATTTGAGTCGTTGAATATTAATTATTTAACAAGCTACATGTTGTATGATTCTCCAGTTTTGTCTGTCATTATTATTTTGTACATAAAAATATTTAAAAAAACTAAAAATATGATAAAAGTCTATGAATAAATGTTATAAACATTATTGAGCGACAAAAACATTGTAACAATTAAAAAATAAAATGAAAATGAATTATTAAAATTAAAAAAGGGTTTTAAATTTGATATCTTGCAGTTCTGCCCTGTGTGTGTGTGTAATGTAATGTAATTACACAATCATGCTTCACAATCATGAGGAGAGTCTCTCCACACCACCACCAGTGTGCAGCTCCACGTGGATGATGCGACGGCAGCCACAGGACAACGGCGCCAGTGCTTCACCACACACCAGCTATAGGGGCAGTGGAGAGACAGTGACAGAGCCAATTCAGTGGATGGGGATGATTGTGAGGCCATGATGGGTCAATGGAGGGAATTTGGCCAGGACACTGGGGTTACACCTCTACTCTTTACGAGAAGTGCCATGGAATTTTTAATGACCGCAGAGAGTCAGGAGCTCAGTTTAACATCTCATCCGAAAGACGGCGCTCACTGACAGTATAGAGTCCCCTTCACTATACTGGGGCATTACGACTCACACAGACAGCGGGTTGAGTGCCACCTGCTGGCCTCACTAACATTACTTCCAACAGCGTGTGTGTATATGTGTGTGTGTGTGTCTCCTGTTTGATGCCAACTTTACGCCATCTGGTACTGTATTTAACATAAAAACATAAAAAATTTATGAAAAAAAAAAAAGTAATTTGCTATCATGCAGTTTTGTCCACTGTTTGTGTGTCTTCTCATTAATGCCAATTTTACCCCATCTGGCACTGTATTTAACATAAAAAAACAGAAACACTACAGAAAATACATAAAAGTGTAATGTAAATGTATGTGATATTTTTAGTTTTTGTATATTTTATGTGATTGTTGCAGTTCTGTCCTCTGTGTCTCTCCTGTTTTACACCATCTGACACTGTATATAATATGAAAAAGAAACAAAACAGAAAAACTACAATAAATACATAACATAAAAAATACATAATAAATGCTACAAATAATATTTCTAAGTTATTAAAATAATTAAAAATGAGCAAATTAGGAAATTGTGCATAAAAGTGAAATTGTGTACGAAAGTGTGTCCTGTTTAATGTCAATTATACACCATCTGGCATTATTTTTAACATGAAAACAAAACAAAAAACATTGTAAGAATGCAAAATACATTGAATTAAAAAAGTTACAAAAAAATGTAATAATAAAAACAAAAATCACAAAATAATGTTTAAAAGGTTTTTTAAAAAAACTATGTGTTTTTAAACATTTGAGGATATTGTATGAATCATTAAAATAAATGCAAAATCATTTGAAGTCAGAATTATTCGCCCTCCTGTCAATTTTCTACTTCAAATATTTCCCAAATGATGTTTAACAGATTTAGGGATTTTTCACAGTAATTCCTACAATATTTTATCTTCTGGAGAAAGTCTTATTTGTTTTACATGGAGTGCAGAATTACTAGGCAAGTTGTATTTTTGAGGATTAATTTTATTACTGAACAACAACCATGTTCTCAATGAACCCAAAACACTCATTAATATCAAAGTTGAATATTTTTGGAAGTAGTTTTTAGTTAGTTTTTAGTTTGAGCTATTTTAGGAGGATATCTGTGTGTGCAGGTGACTATTACTGTGCATAATTATTAGGCAACTTAACAAAAAACAAATATATACCCATTTCAATGATTTATTTTCACCAGTGAAACCAATATAACATCTCAACATTCACAAATATACATTTCTGACATTCAAAAACAAAACAAAAACAAATCAGTGACCAATATAGCCACCTTTCTTTACAAGGACACTCAAAAGCCTGCCATCCATAGATTCTGTCAGTGTTTTGATCTGTTCATCATCAACATTGCGTGCAGCAGCAACCACAGCCTCCCAGACACTGTTCAGAGAGGTGTACTGTTTTCCCTCCTTGTAAATCTCACATTTGATGATGGACCACAGGTTCTCTATGGGGTTCAGATCAGGTGAACAAGGAGGCCATGTCATTAGTTTTTCTTCTTTTACACCCTTTCTTACCAGCCATGCTGTGGAGTACTTGAACGCGTGTGATGGAGCATTGTCCTGCATGAAAATCATGGATGCAGACTTCTTCCTGTACCACTGCTTGAAGAAGGTGTCTTCCAGAAACTGGCAGTAGGACTGGGAATTGAGCTTGACTCCATCCTCAACCCGAAAAGGCCCCACAAGCTCATCTTTGATGATACCAGCCCAAACCAGTACTCCACCTTCACCTTGCTGGCGTCTGAGTCGGACTGGAGCTCTCTGCCCTTTACCGATCCAGCCACGGGCCCATCCATCTGGCCCATCAAGACTCACTCTCATTTCATCAGTTCATAAAACCTTAGAAAAATCAGTCTTGAGATATTTCTTGGCCCAGTCTTGATGTTTCAGCTTGTGTGTCTTGTTCAGTGGTGGTCATTTTTCAGCCTTTCTTACCTTGGCCATGTCTCTGAGTATTGCACACCTTGTGCTTTTGGGCACTCCAGTGATGTTGCAGCTCTGAAATATGGCAGAACTGGTGGCAAGTGGCATCTTGGCAGCTGCACGCTTGACTTTTCTCAGTTCATGGGCAGTTATTTTGCTCCTTGGTTTTTCCACACGCTTCTTGCGACCCTGTTGACTATTTTTCGGAGCCTGTCAAGTCCTTCTTTTAACCCATTTTGCCAAAGGAAAGGAAGTAATAATTATGCACACCTGATATAGGGTGTTGATGTCATTAGACCACACCCCTTCTCATTACAGAGATGCACATCACCTAATATGCTTAATTGGTAGTAGGCTTTCGAGCCTATACAGCTTGGAGTAAGACAACATGCATAAAGAGGATGATGTGGCCAAAATACTCATTTGCCTGATAATTCTGCACTCCCTGTGTTTCGGCAAGAATAAAAGCAGTTTTTAATTGTTTTAAACACATTTTAAGGTCACTATTATTAGCCCCCTTAAGCAATATTAGTTTTGGATTGTCTCCAGAACAAACCCCTGTTATACACTGACTTGCCTAATTACCCTAACTTTACCCTAATTAACCTAGTTAAGCCTTTAAGTGTCACTTTAAGCTGAATACTAGTGTCTTGAAGAATATCTAGTCAAATATTATGTGCTGTCATCATAAGATCAGTTATTAGAGATGAGTTATTAAAACTAATATGTTTAGAAATGTGTTGAAAAAATCTGCTCTCCGTTGAAACAGAAATTGGGGGAAAAACTCTACCTTATCATATCTGAGGGCCTGAACGATCTGTGGGATGTAAAACAGAATGGCATCCTGTGGGACAAGAGCAAAATATGTATTAGTAAAAACACTCAAAATGACCTCAGATTAATCAAATATAAATAATAATGATGATGTGTGTGACATACAGGAGGGAAGGAGCGCAGGACTTTGACGGCGTATTGAGCGGTCAGCGGGTGTGGAGGATACATGCTGGAGAAATAAGACAGGCCTGTTGGAGGATCAGCTGGAGCCCAACACAAAATATGACTCAATTCTGGAGAATCAGCATCGATCGTGTGCCACGTCACCAAAAACTGCAGCAGAAGAGACAAAAAAGCATGTGCATGTGCAGAAAACAAGCACATCTCACTGAACATGAATGACAATGAGGACAAATAACAGCTCACTGATGGCAAATCGAGATTAATCGAGTGATTAATTGATAGCTTATTTAATATATTAAGGCCATTAAAGGAAACATTTAAGAAATCATGAATAAACAATTGATATAAAAAATATAACAATGCATAAAAAAAACTATAAAGAAAATATTGAAATGCCTCTACTAATCATTCTACCTCATGGATGTACAGAAAGGCCTTAGAGGGTACAGCAAAGCATTTAGCTATACAGCGCAGTTGGGAAACTGGTTGTCAACTAGAAGAGGGTGTCACAGACTGGGAAAGAGTATGGCAGAACATTTTTACCTCTTCTAAAAATCCCAATCACCAACTCATTCATTATAATTTTTGTCATAAAACCTACTGGACCCCACTTAAAAGACATCATATGAATGCCTCCTTTAGTCCTTTCTGTGATAAATGTTCTGACCAGGAACTTGGATCTTTTTTCCATATGATGTGGGAATGTGGAAAAGTACAAAAGTTTTGGAATGAGGTCTGTGTTATCTTAACTAAAATTATTGAATATCCTGTACCAGTGAATCCTTCTATTCTATTACTGAGCGATGATTCTACTTTGAACCTCACCAAGCTACAACAGGCAGTTTGGCTGGCTGGCTTAACTTCTGCAAAAAAACTACTAGCCCAACATTGGCTGCCTCCACATAATTTGGACACCTACAAGTGGTTGGTACAACTTCAGGACATTATAATGTTGGAATTATCCACAGCTCGAGTGAACTTGGTACAAATGAGTACATTAAAGATCTGGACTTCAGCTGCTGACAAAATCTCCTTGTTTATTGCAAAGCAATGATAAGGATCCAGAATGATTGCCTTACTTGGTAAAATTGACACTGTATTCTGTTTTTCTGTTAACTTTTATTCACTGGATACCCCAGTTTCGAGAGACCGCAGGGGAGGGGGGTGGGGGTATTTGAATTGATATATTTCATTATACAGTTTTTCAGCCTGTATGTTTTGTTAACAATTAATAATAAAAATAAATAAATAAATAAATAAATAATAATGATAATGATAATAATAATAATAATAATAATATTGAAATGTGTAAATAAAATAAATGAATGTGTAAATAAAACTGATAACAAAACTTAAAATAAATAATACATAAAAAAAAAAATATATATATATATATATATATATATATATATATATATATATATATATTTAGATAGAGATAAACAAAAATGTAACAAAATACATTAAAATATTTGAAATAATTAAAACAAATTAAAGATAAAAATTATGAAAAATAAATATAGAATAAAAATACAATTAATTAAATATTTTAATAATATTGGGTATTAATATTAAATATTAATATTTAATATATTAGGGCCATGAAAGAAAATATAGGGCTGTATTTGAAAAATCATGTACTGTGACTATTATATTTAATAAATAAAGAGTTGATTAAAATATAACAATGCATAAAATAAAATATTTAAATAAATGTGTAAATAAAACTGATTACGTAAGTTGTTTTTAGATACAAAAAATGTGTTTAGATACAGATTAAAATAAGTAATAAAATACATTAAAGTATTTAAAATAATAAAACAAAAATAATTAAATGAAAAACAAAACAAAAGGAAATGTATTTTCAAAATGTTTTACAAACAATAAACTTAATAAATAAATAAACAAACAAATAATTAAAGATACATACATACATGCAAACAAATGTCCAATAAAATATTTATATATAATATAAATATATATTTATATATAGTTGAAGTCAGAATTATTAGCCCCCTTTGATTTTTGATTTTTCTTTTTTAAATATTTCCCAAATGATGTTTGACAGAGCAAGGAAATTTTCACAGTATGTCTGATAATATTTTTTCTTCTGGAAAAAGTCTTATTTGTTTTATTTCGGCTAGAATAAAAGCAGATTTAGATTTTTTAAAAACCTTTTTAAGGTCAATATTATTAGCCTCTTTAAGCTAATTTCTTTTCGATAGTCTACAGAACAAACCATCGTTATACAATAACTTGCTTAATTACCCTAACCTGCCTAGCTAACCTAATTAACCTAGTTAAGCCTTTAAATGTCACTTTAAGCTGTATAGAAGTGTCTTGAAGAATATCTAGTCAAATATTATTTACTGTCATCATGACAAAGATAAAATAAATCTGTTATTAGAGATGAGTTATTAAAACTATTATGTTTAGAAATGTGTTGAAGAAATCTGCTCTCTGTTAAACAGAAAGTGGGGGAAAAAATAAACAGGGGGACTAATAAGTCAAGGGGCTACAAATTCTGACTTCAACTATGTATATTATTATATATATATATATAGTTCACTCTTTTCTCAGAGTAAGGTGGATAGGGAAGATGTCTTATGACTTCCATTTTGCAAACACATAGAAAATGTATTGTTAAAGACATCAGGTAAGAGGTGAACGTCATCTTTGCATTTATTGTATTCTACAGTTGAGTATAGGGAAGAATACAGCGCACGGCACTGAAAACTGCAATCTCAATATATTGCTTGTGCACCGATTTTTTCTGTTCATGCACAAAATTCTTGCATGCCCTCATATATACTCTGCTCAAGTGCTCTTTCAAATACACACTGCTGAAGTGCGATTTAGTGTGTTTATGTAACAAGTATGTCTCCAACCTTCATTAGATTTGCTAGAAATATTTATGAATGTCTGCAATAGACGCGAGCAGCATTAATGCTCCCTGAAGTAAAGTGAAACGGCTTTAAACTCCAGCAAGATAACGTCATCTATACATTTTAAAGTATTATAAAGCATTATCTATTATCTATAAAGTATAATTATGGAAACGGTGTTCATCTTAACTGAAAGCTATGTCGTATTTGCTAGCCTCACGCATATGTCAGTCGTTTAGTGATGCGTGATGCGTAAACACACTAAATCGCACTTCAGCAGCGTGTATTTGAAAGCGCACTTGAGCAGAGTATATATGAGGGCACGCAAGAATTTTGTGCATGAACAGAGAAAATCGGCGCGCAAGCATTAGTTAGTGGCGGGGTGAATTTTGGTGTGGCGCCCTGCCATGGAAGAATGAATGTAGCGGAAACCATGCAGTAGTAATCGAGTGTGATCGCTCACTCACATGACATGACATGCACTTGGAAAATACTAACTTTAGAATATAATATTTAGAACAAAACCTCATAGTACAATTTAATCAAATGTGATCAAATAAATATGTGCTTAAATTTGGTTTAATTAGTTAGAGACAAGTGACGTCAACCTCAACCATGGGCAGCAGGGGGCGAGAGAGTATTGCGGTATGCCACAAGTGTGTATATTTTGGTTCGGTTTGTAGTATTGTTACACCCCTAATATATATATATATATATATATATATATATATATATATATATATATA
>CAIGQZ010032119.1:2966119-2976188 GCA_903798205.1 Danio tinwini | reverse complement strand
AAAAAAAATTAACAAAGTTTCACCACTTATGGGGCGTGTGCAAAGTTTTGTGAGTTTTCGGGCATGTTCAGACCCTCAAAATCGCGATTCATTCTGGAGAAGCGCAAGAATAATAATAAACAGAACAATTCCAATAGGGCCTATGCACCTTTTCGGTGCGTGATTCGTAGCTCAGTGCTAGTTCGTCAAATGTGCATAGGTGGCACAGTCGAGTTATTTTGTCATGCGCACTTCTGAAAAAACGTAAATTTTCACCACTTTTGGGGCGTGTGCAAAGTTTTGTTAGTTTTCGGGCATGTTCAGACCCTCAAAATCGTGATTTATTCCGGAGAAGCACAAGAATAATAATAAACAGAGCAATTCCAATAGGGCCTATGCACTTTTCCGGTGCGTGATTCGTAGCTCGATGCTAGTTCGTCAAATGTGCATACGTGGCAATGTTGAGTCATTTTGTCACGCCCACTTCCGAAAAAAATGTAACAAACATAAATTGTCACCCCTTATGGGGCGTGTGCAAAGTTTTGTGAGTTTGATGGCAAGATTTTTTATTTTATTTGCTTTGAAGAGCAGCAATAATCATTTTTCTTTTTGATTGCACAATAATGGCAATATATAACCTGGTTAATGGTTTAAACTTGGGCCGATTTAAAAAACAATAATTAATGTTTAAATTAATGGACAGCTTAGATGACCAGATTACGCATTAATAGCTGCTGATAGTGGATATTATAATAAATATAAAATGTAGCTATTTTCTATATATAAACTGTTTAATAAAAAATGTTTTCATAGTTTGTGTTGTGTTTATCAGTGCTAAAATATCGCAAATAACAACAATTATTTATTTATTAACATTTATTATTATTATTATTTGAATAAATAAATACAATACCAATTAGAAATTTGAATAATCTTTTCTTCTTTTTTATTTGTACTTTATATGTACTGTATGCATGTTATTGTGAGTTATTATAAATTAATAATGACTTAATACGTCTCTGCCTCACCTCCCGTGCCTCATGTGTGTCTGGGACGGTGATTCTGTACGGGGTGTCGGGGATGTCGTAGTACGGCTGATCTTTGTGGATGTCCTAATTAACAGACAGAAAATTTAGACAGTGTGTGTGTGTTGTGTTTTCTGCTGTTTTTGTACTGTGGGTTTTGTTGTGTTGTGTGCTATAGTGTGTGATGTGCTGTATGCGTTGTGTTGTTGTGGGTTGTTGCATGTGTTGTGTGCATTGTGTTTTTTGGCTGTGTTGTGATGTTTTATTTGTTGTTCCGTGTTATGCGTTATGTTGTGCTGTTATGCTTTTGTGTTGTGTTGTGTTGTGTGATTTGTTGTGTTTGGTGTTGTATTTTGTTGTGTGTTGTATTGTTATGCATTGTGTTATGTGTTGTTTTGGGTGTTGTGTTTTGTGTTATCTGTATTATGTGTTGTGTTGTTGTGCGTGCTGTGCTGTACTGACAGCACTCAGAGAAAGAGAAAGAGTCTGCAGGATATCCAGCATCGTCTTCAAAACTCTTCCACTCCACAACAGATGAGGAAACCTACAGGACAAACATGATTAAAGTCTAGTCTACTTAGGGCAGGAATGTTCAAACTCGGTCCTGGAGGGCTGGTGTCCTGGAGAGTTTAGCTCCAACCCAAATCAAACACACCTGAACCAGCTAATCAAGCTCTTACTAGATATACTATAAACTTCCTGGCAGGTGTGTTGAAGCAAGTTGGAGATAAACTCTCCAGGACATCGGCCCTACAGGACCGAATTTGGACACCCCTGACCAGGGATCTTGCTAGTGTTCACTGAGAAGAGAATAGCATTACGTTTCTGCAAGTCCTGACAGGTATTTATCTGCCACCCTGCGGATCCTCTTGTGGGTGTGGTTAAAGTTGACCAATAGGAACTGAGCGTGGCGTTCAAGCTCCTCCTCATGCTCTTTAGTCTTGGGCTGAAACGGAAAGCAATGAGTTTATTCATAATGATGAGCCATCAACACTGTTCTGGGGTTGTTGCTAGAAGAGATACAGCCGCAGATGTACTGTAAGTAAACTAGAATTATTTATTAAATTACCCGTTAATTGTATTTTATTAACGTTCAACCCTACCCCAACAACTAAACCCAACCCTCACAGTAATGCAAAAACAGTAATCATACAGAGTATTATTCATATTATTAATTAAATTACCCATTAATTGTATTTTATTAACGTCTACCCATCCTCCAACATTCAAAGTAATGTAAATATACAGGGGATTACTCATATTATTTATTAAATATTATGCATTAATTGTATTTTATTAATGTCTATCCCTAATTCAACCATCACAGTAATGCGAAAACAATAATTATACATAGTATTATTCAAATTATTTATTAAATCATCCATTAATTGTATTCTATTAACATCTACCCCTACCCAACCCAAATCCCAATCATCACAGTAATGTAAAAGCAGTAATTATATATAGTATTAATATTATTTATTAAATTACACATTAATTGTATTTTATTAACGTCTACCCCTAGTCCAACCATGACAGTAATGTAAAAATATGAATTATTGTTGTACAGTGTCATAAAACTCCTGCTATATTGATGTGAGTATCCACAGCTGTATCCCTTCTAGACTCTACCCTCTTCTGGGTTCAGGTGTTGGACTCACTTTCTCAGCCATCATCTGCAGGAAAACCTCAAAGACTTTATCACCCACGCAGATCACACACTGCATCATGCCTGCGTGCACAAAAACAGATAACACAGATAACACACACACGCCGAGCAGAAATACAGCAGATTATTCACAGTGACTTTGCTGGTTTTAGAAAATGAAGCAAAAATTAGACATTAAAGGGATAGTTCACGCAAAAATGAAAGTTGTGTCATCATTTACTCACCACTCTTTGTTTACTTGTTTGAGTTTTTCTTCTGTTGAACAAAAAAGCTATTTTTAAGAACGTTGAAAACCTGTAACCATTGACTTCCACAGTATTTATTTTTCCTACTATGGAAGTCAACGGTTACAGGTTTTCAGCATTCTTCAAATTATCTTCCTTAGTTTTCAACAGAAGAAAGAAAGCGTTTGGAAACACCTGAGGGAGACTAAATAGAGAGTAAAATAATGTTTTTGGGTGAACTATGCCTTTTTTGGGTGAACTATCTCTAACTATTGTTATACTAAAGTATATAAGAAAAATAAATAAATAAAGGAAAATATATGGTATTAAAAATACAGGACACAAACTTGACTTCTTATTTGACTGTATATACTGTATGTTTATATACTGTAGATATGTATATATATATATATATATATATATATATATATATATATATTAGGGCTGTCAAAATTAGCGCGTTAACGCACACGATTAATTTGAAATATTTAATGCTTTTAAAAAAATGTACGCATTTAACGCAGTTGCAGTTTTTTTTTTTCCTGTTGTGGTCGATGTGTGTTCAGTGCCAGCGTATATATAGAGGTGACCTAGGCGGCCGACTTGGGCAGCAGAATAGTGAGCGAACCCCCCGGTCCTCCCTTTTTATCCGCGACACCCACCCCCTCCCTCCTGGTCCTCACTTTCATCCGCAAACTGGTCACTTTCTATTTCACTTTCGAGTTGAGGGCGGCCTGATTGCCGTTCGCATAGAGCGCCAGTTCAGCTTGCTCCGGCCCTGCGTGTGTTTAATGTGCAAATAAATATGGATAAGACCAAGGAAGCGCTTTTAGAAGGAAAGTTTCAGCATAAAACAATTAAGGTCACATCACCAATTTCGGGTGTTTCATTTTTAATCGTTAAGACTTTATCTGCAGTTCAGCAGTTCACTTTCATTCAGCAATATATTGTTCATGCCTCGTGACAATTATTAGATGGAAATATAAAGGACTGAAGAGTGCTGTATTAATGGAATTTGATACCGCATGGCGAACGGAAAAAAAAACCTCCGCATTTCGGGACTCGGTTGGTCCTTTAAGGTAATCAAAAATCGCTGCTTACATGGTAGACTCTTATTCAGAGTATTGTCTTAATAATAAAATAAAAGTATTGGTGTCCATGTAAATTTACTCAGTCAAAGTGGCAGATGATGTCGCTGTACTGGAGGTTTTCTCTCTCTCTCTCTTTCTGTGTGTGTGTGTGTGTGTGTGTGTGTGTGTGTGTGTGTTGTCCCCTGATAATGCAAAATTGTTTCTACTCTATAATTAATGTTATGAACTCGCAACACAACTTTACAATGAGTACAATTGTTTGTATTCAACACTTTATTATTATTATAATTTTCCAATTTCCATATTTGCAATGCCTGTATTTTGGATTTATTATTGTTTTTTTATTGTTTTTTTTGGATCACCCCAATATGACTGTGGTCACACTATACCTACACACAGCTCTTCATCATAGGCGCCCTTTAAATAAATATTTTTACTTAAATAAATATTTTTTTCCACAATGATGCCTCTTGTACACCGTCTTATAATCTTTTAAGAGAAGCCTGCATTACTTCTGGTCAACTTGCTGGTTGAATAAAAGTAATTTGCCAGGGGTATGAATAGTTTCGGGCTTGACTGTATATAAAAACATGAAATGTAAGGCTGTATTACACTCATTGTTTTGATGCCTGAAACTAAAAATCACCAATCATTGAGTTTCTGACCTGATTTGTCTTTCTGGATGGCTTTGTCTTCGAAATATCTGAACATGACCTGGAAGCGGTCGGCATCATTGGAGTGAAGCATCCTGCAAAGGAAAAGAGAACAAGACAGAAGAAACCACACACACACACACACACACACACACACACACACACACACACACACTTCAGTGCGGAGTCTTGTTTATCTGTTTTGCGAACATTACGACGCGTTTCCTTCGATTAACCTAGCCATGTTTTGACCCTTTGCCTTGTTCTCTCATTTTGATTCCTTGCTGCCTGTACTGACCATTCGCCTGTTTGTTGACCAGGACTCTGGATTCCCTGCATGCATCTGTTTGCCCATGTTGACCATTGCTTGCCTGACCATTCTCATAATAAACCTGCATTTGGATCCTCAACTCTGTTGTGAGCGTCCCCTTCGCAATACAATAATATACAACACCAACCCAGACAATACAGCACTGCAAACTATTAAAAATGTTCATAAAAGTCACTTTTTTAACACATTTCAAGGTTAAAAATTGTTGGAAGAAAGATCAAGCTCCCATAATGCAATTTAAAAGCATTAATAAATAGGGAAAAATACAAATATGAATCACAAAATAGGGAACTTTGGGGATATTTTTTTTTCCATTGTGTATAATAAACTGAGAGATGTCTCTGACCTCATGTACTCCAGCCGGTACACAGACAGCAGGTAAGTGCACATGGCGAAGTCCAGTTTATTGATGAGAGCGGCGGCTTCAGGTGATGGATCCAGCAGATTGATGATGGTGCTGCGCAGGTCACTCAACTCCGCCTTCATACACACACACACACACGCACAGCCCTCCTGAATTATTAGCCCCCCTGTATTTTTCTTTTTCCAATTTCAGTTTAACGGAGAGCAGATTTCTTTAACACATTTCTAATCATAATAGTTTTAATAACTCATTTCTAACAACTGATTTCATTTCTCTTTGCCATGATGACAGCACATAATATTAGACTAGATATTCTTCAAGATACTAGTATTCAGCTTAAAGTAACATTTAAAGGCTTAACTAGGTTAATTAGGGTAAAGTTAAATTAGGCAAGTCATTGTATAACAGTGGTTTGTTCTGTAGTGTAGACAATACACATGTTCATACACATGTAGACAATAGAAAAAATATATTGATAACAACAAATAAGCCCTTGACCTTAAAATGGTTAAAAAATTTAAAGCTGCTTTATTTCTAGCCAAAATAAAACAAATCAGACCTTATCCAGAAGAAATAATATAGGAAATACTGTAAATATATCCATATATAACTCCCTGACTTTCAATGTCTTGAATACACCATTTAAAATTCCAAAAATTAGATGACCCGTGGAAACCTTGACTATCAGCATTTGTCTCCACTGACAGTAAAACGACACAGAGACAGAGAGTGTGTGCATACCGGAGTGACAGTGTCGTTCTTCAGCGCAGAGTTATACTGGAGCTCTGAGCGCAGCGGTTCACCACTGGGAAACGTCAGAAGAGGAGATTTAGTGGCGATTTCACACACACCCTCGTACCATTCCTCAGGCCACAGACCTAAAACACACACACACACACACACACTTATATGTTATATTAAACAGTGTGACAGAAAAACACTCATGATCAGTTTTTTTAAGGGCACAGTGTGTCAGATTTTAAAATATCCAAAAACCACCAGAACAGTGTTATATATTTAGCTTACGTGTTTGCTATAGCATTTTTTTACTTAATAAATTATCTCCTCTAGTCTAAAGTCTAAAAATTGAGTAAAAATGACAAACATAAAATCTGAAATATAAATTTGATTGTTAAAAAATTATGAAGATTTAACCTAAAGCTTTAACTAAAACTCAAGGGATATGTCTTGGGAAAGGGACTTGGGATTACAGATCTCAGAACAAAACTGGACTAATGACCTTTAATATATCAGGTCTTGTTCCAGTAACTCTAACCTTCAGCTGATCCAATACAAGGTAGTCCATAGACTGCACTATTTAAGCACTAAATTGCGCTCTATATACACCTCTGTATATGAGAAGTACGATGGGACCAACTGTGGGCCAGTGGCATAATTTCCCCCCTCCTTTCATCCTTCAGCACCAGTTTGGGATATACTTTATATAAGGGTTGGTGGTTACAGCCGGTCATCAGATGGGCACCCCACTTTCCCTGTGTGTTTAACTGAATTAAGCCCATTACACCTCGGGAGGGCTCGACAGCAGATCCAGCGTCCTGGATCTACTCCTGCTGACCACCACCCAACTCTATGATATGGTTTGTCTTTCAACAGGTTGGCTTTTCCATCGAACCTCCCTTTGTATCCAAATATAGAGAGATGTTGCTTCCGCCTCTTCAGTGACCTTTCCTACCAGCCGTTTTCTGGCCATTCCTTCAAATCCCAGCAGTCCGAGGGCTCTCCAGAGTGACTGCCCCGAAAACTCCCTACAACCCACCTCTACTTGTAAATTCCAGGCCCTCCATCCATTCTCCTGGCTCTCAAGTTTTAGACTTTGATATTTCTTGAGCTTGCGTTCATGGGCCTCCTCCATTCTTTCCTCCCAGGGTATTGTAAGTTCTATAAGCACCACCTGTTTGGTGCCTCTAGACCAGATGACAATATCTGGTCTGAGGCTAGTGTGTGCCATTTCCTCTGGGTATTTAAGCTGCTTTTTAAGGTCTGCCCGCATTTCCCATTCCTTTTGCTGAGTTCAGAACCCCTCCTCTCCTTCATCCTGCTGCAGTGCTCTCTCCTGACCTAATAAACTGAACAAAGCAATGCCCATCAGAATGTTGTTTCACCTTCTTCCTTGCCTGGTCCAATTCATCCGCCAACTGAGTGATGATTTTATCATGCCGCCACTGGAATTTCCCATCTGCCAAACTTGACTGGCATGCTCAAGATTTGCCTGCTTTCCACATAGTGAGCAGCAATATATCAGGTCTTGTTCCATTAACTCTAACCTCCAGCTGATCCAATACAAGGTAGTCCATAGACTGCACTAATTAAGCACTAAATTGCACTCTATACACCCATCTGTGTCATCTCTATGTTTTAAATGCAAGTCCAATGAAGGCTTACATATTTTGGTTCTTCCCAAAAATGTCTAAAGTTTGGACTGAGGTGTTCTCTTTTTACTCTGAAGTACTTAGGATTGATTTTCCTCCTAACCCTCTTATTGCACTATTAGGCTGGGCTCCTTCATTTGAAAACTAGTTTGGATCAAATCCAGACAGTTCAATATAGAATGATTATGGCAAAAAAGGTAATATTGTTTATGTGGAACAAAGAGTGTACACTTAAATTTGAGACATGGCTTACAGAGTTTTGTAATGTATTACACATGGAAAAAATTAGATATGAGATTGCAGGCAAACCAAAAAAATGTTAAAAAAATTGGAAGCCCTGAGAACTGACTTATAATAACTAAGTGATGTGGAAGATTTTATGAAGCATAGCAATGTGTACAAAATGCAAATTTTCATAATTGGGTATGTATACAGTAGTTATTCATATATCCAAAAACTTTGCTCCATTTATTTTATTTTATTATAATTTTTTTTAATCTCTTTTCCTCTGTCTTTTTTTCCCATCATTTTTATTAAAGATGTATATATGCACATACAGTTGAAGTCAGAATTATTAGCCCCCCTGTTTATTTTTTTTGATGACAGTATTAGACTAGATATTTTTCAAGACACTTCTATACAGCTTAAAGTGACATTTAAAGGCTTAACTAGGTTAATTAGGTTAACTAGGCAGGTTAGGGTAATTAGGCAAGTTATTGTATAACGATGGTTTGTTCTATAGACTGTTGAAAAAAATATAGCTTAAAGGGGTTAATAATACTTGAAATAAAAACTAACATGATAACAAATACATTTTTGATCTGTGAAATAGATGAAAATCTGCATGAAAGATATAATTGGTGTATGGGAAACCAACTTAATGGTTTTTTTATTTGGTCAATTAAAACTAAAGGCAAAAATAGTCTGTTTTAAGGCACAGTGTGTTCATTTTTTTCATTAAAACATCCAAAAACCACCAGGGTTATATATTTAGCTAATTAAGCTATTTTTTGCTATATAATTCCTGACTTAGTTCTCTAGCTCCTGTTTATTTCTAGCTCCTGTTTATCTAACCAACCTTCTGTCTCGCTACAATCCAACCCGCTCTTTAAAATCTCAAAACTCAGGGCTTCTGGTAATACCTAGTATAGCAAAGTCGAGTAAAGGAGGTCGAGCCTTCTCATTTATGGCCCCTAAACTCTGGAATAGCCTTCCTGATAATGTCCGAGGCTTAGACACACTCTTACAGTTCAAAACTAGATTAAAGACCTATCTTTTTAGCAAAGCATACACTCAGTGCATCACTTAGCGGTATGACACATGATGTGCCCCACACAGGTTTTTGCATCTCGTTTATAAACACTATGAACAGCAGCTACACTAATTATTCTCTTTATTTTGTATTTCCACCTGGGGGTACTCATCTCGAGGCCTTCAGACTATGAAGCGCCACTGATGCGATCCAAGACCAGCGATGAGATGATCCCAAGATTTTCATAATCCTGGACCAGGCCGTGTCCTGAGCAGCTGCTGTGGTGGTTATGGAGGAGTGGAGAGCATGAGACTGATTCATGTGACGCTCCAGGGACAGGCCTCTGGCACCTAGACTGCAGCTCTGCACAAGACGTTTGGCCATAGGAGAAATGGTCGTGCCCAACTGAGCCTGGTTTCTCTCGAGGTTTATTAAATTCTTCACTTTGGCCAATTGGTGAAGTTTTTTCCTCGCCGCTGTCGCCACTGGCTTGCATGGTTCAGGATCTGTAGAGCTGCGCATCGATGGAATTGCTCTTCAGTGTTTGGACTCTCAGTAGTGATTATTAACCCACACTGAATTAAGCTAAAATGAATTGAACTTAAACACTGAAAACTGAACTGACACTGTTTCAATTTACTATAATTTTCTATGTGAAGCTGCTTTGACATAATCTACAAATAAAGATGAATTGAATTATGACAAAAATGACAAAAATCAAACTCACTAAACTCATTAAAATATCCAAAAACCACTAGAACAGTGTTATATATTTTGCTAAATTATGTGCTTACATTATTATTGTTTTATGAATGTGCAAATCCAGAGAATTACTTAATTTTAACTAGTGAGACGGAGTGTGTGCTGTGCGTTCATGCTAAAACACCACACACCTTCCAATTTCGGGTTGTTTTCTAGAAAACAGTGAAAAAGCAGCGAGGCTTTAATATGTTGTGTGTTTTATTGGACTGCACAGAGCAGCATTATAACAGAAGAGTAAAATCGAATTAGTCTGATAAAACAGCTCGGCTTTTCTCCCACATGGTCATGGGCTGAAAAAAGCTGAACTGCAGCATAATAAAAGCTCTGCT
>CAIGQZ010032119.1:2952611-2965719 GCA_903798205.1 Danio tinwini | reverse complement strand
TATATATATATATGTTACTAAACTATTACAATTACCATATTTTATCTATAACCTATGCAAACATACAAATAAAAAGCCAAATAAATAAAGACTTTAAAAAATTATATGGTTGTTAAACAGCACTTTTTTTGTGTGGTGTCAATATGCTCATGTTTACATAGTTCCTATTGGTGTGTGTGCAGTGTTCTGTGCAATGTTTGCATGTTTACAACCACCTCTGAGGATAGTGGGGGTTGCGAGTCACTAGAATTGTTATTATTGTGAGGGCGGGGTGAAAAGTTTGGGAACCCCTGTTTTATTGGACTGCGCAGAGCAGCATTAATATACGCTTTTTCACGTGGCCGCTATTTTAAAGAACCAAAGCGAGGCTGCAGTGGGAAGAAAGCCGGAAGTATAGGATCAGCACTATAAACATTGCAACAAAATGCTGTGTACTACAAACCTCCAGCTGTTGCCACGATTTCAAAACGCAGATATGGTGTAAACATCACTTTAATATCATTCAGTTCAGTTTAATTTAAACAATTAAAAGCTTATTGGGCATCAAACAACATCACAATCTCTCCTCCTGGGCTTCAGTTAATGGCAGCAGGTAAACACAGTGGGGGTTTCCCTGCTTGCTTCAGCCTATGTAGCCCGGTGAGCGATAAAACAACGCAGTCCTCTGTAGCACACCCATGTGTTGTCTGTAATAGTGTTGTCCCGGTTCTGAATAAAAAAAAAACGTCCATCTCCTGCTAACATTTAAGCACCGCTGAGCGCGTTCTTAAGCAGCTGATTTGCCATATTCACCAGTGCTCAACAGAAATGACTGTGATTAGCCGTGAAGGTAATCAGTTCACCGCACTTCACTGAGGGCAAACACAGATGCACGAACAGGGGAGTGTTTTAAAGCCGCAAAGATCAGCCGAGTCATCAGCAGATCGCTCGTCTGTGTTTTCACTGGGTAAACAGCGGTGAAGTGCGGTGAACTGATGACCTCCATGGCCAATCACAGTGCTTTCTGTTGAGCGCATGAACACCATGGCAAATCAGTGCTGTTGCATTCAACAGTGCTTATGTTAATGGGAAATTGACGAAAATTAAGCATCTTGACAGGTCTAATATAGTGAAAGAATCAGTTCATTAACTTGAGTTTGATAAATAGCATCTAAAACATTTGTTTGGGGAAGAAAACGTTAGCTAACTAGTGGCATTTCCCTTAACTTAACTGAAAATGAGGTCCGATATCCCGTTTTATTTTCACTTTCCATTCAGAATGGACCTTCCGGTCACTCGGAAGACAGTGAAATGATATATTTGTGTCACTTTCTCTTCGCTGATAAGATTTACAGCCAGGTACACAACATTCCTGTGTGACTCAGGCGATACTTCTGGGTTTCTTCCCACCGCAGCCTCGATTTCAATTTTTTTATGGCGGCTTCGTGAAATCTATTGAAGCCTAAAATGTATTTAGTCTGATAAAGGCTTGATTATGAGATGAAGAACTGAAAGCGTGGACTGTGGCATAATAAAAGCTCTGCTGTTTTCCTCTCATCAGCAATTGCTTCATACTACCATGATGACAAGTGTTGAATACTTTAGCTCAGTCCAGTTGGATGATAAAGACTGCAACTCACACTCAGTCACAGAGACATCCAAATATGCCTTTGTTTGTTGTGAATGCACGCCCTCTAGTGGGCAGAATTACACACTGTGCCTTTAAATGCTGTCAGTAATGATTTCCTTACCAGAACCTTCCACAGCAAAGCCCATGACCACAGAATACAGCCAGAAATCCCTGAAGAGCTTCTGAAGGCGAGGTTTGGCTTCTTTGATGGGGGGCAATCGGCGGATCAACTATTCCAAAATAAACACAAACAATATTAGCATAGACCCAATCCCAATTCTACCCCTTAGCCATTCCTCTTAACCCTACCCCTCGTTTTGTGCATTCACGTGAAGGGGTAGGGGTGTCCCAATTCTCTTTAGCTTGAAGGTGTAGGGCTAAGAGGAAAAGGTAGATAGCATTTCAAACTGAGATTTTTCAGGATCACACTCGAAACCAAGGGGTAAGAAAATTTCCCAGAATACACCAGCTACAACGACAACACAACGTTAGCTGCACCCGGAAGTAAAGATTTTTTGTCATTATTATGAATTTTTACAACAAACAAGCACATGTTTTAATATATTCATAACAGCGTTCGAGTTTTACGTTCATGCTTTAAAAAATAAAAAATAAATAAATAAATTTGCCGATCTATAATCCATAATAATACCTCCTGTATAGCAGTCCCACAATATTCTGACACTGAAATACCCTGTCAGAAAAGTCTAGTGGCTGAGAATGAGCTTTTTACAGTGTCTGCTATAATGTTATTGTTTTTGGTGTGTAGATGAATATGGCCACTGTTTAAATGAGCAGTATAGTTACGATCTTATTGCCACATTAGATCGTTATGATATCATAACATGTGCCAGGGCTATTTAATTGGCGGCCAGTGGGCCGAACCCGGTCCCCGAGGCAATTTGTTCTGGCCCTCCAAAAAGTGTGACCAAGACATCAAAAATAAATTTTGTTCAGTCGAAAAACGGCCACTATAGTGATGAAGTGACGTGCGTCTGTTTAATACAACATGAGCTGCGCAGAGCACCTGACATTAAGCAAGTGGCAATAGCAGCCGAAAACATTTGAATATGTAGTAAAGACCTTTTCCCTTTTGTACAATGCACTGATATCGTTATTAGGGATGCAACGATTAGCCGATTTCACTATTAACTGCGATTTAATTCGTCACAGTTAATTAATCGTAAAGGCTTCTCTAAGCCGCATTTCTGTTGCACGGAGTGAAACTGCTGCAATTGAACAAAGTTATGCCAAGTTGCCAACTGTACGCTATAGTTTTGAAAGTTCCGAGCTTGTAAACCCAGGCTAATAGCACGCACACCGGATTAACTATAGCAGCTGCAGCGAGCCGTTCCCATATCTCATATTTACCGCGTGCAAGTTTGTTATTTCCAATGTAAGAATAGATGTCAATATGCGGGCGCAAGCGAAGCAATGAGCTCGCGGCTTAACGGTGAGAGTTGTACGTGCCTTTCAGTGCAATGTAAACAAAAGATATGTTAGACGAATTATAATTAAAATGATTATGCATGTATGAATGCAGATGGTAACAACAGTTAATCTAAATATTGTTTTATAACCACTTTTATAAGATTATTATTTTCTCTCTTCCTCTTTATAAACACACACATAATTGTGTAGCCTTATAAGCACAAAAAAAAACTACAGTATAAAAACTATTGTTAATAAAATTCCTTTTAAAGGTTTAGTATTAGTCAGGGATGTCCAGATCTAAATCTAGCTGATATAAAGCTTAAATTTACATTAGACGTGATAACAGTGAAACCATGATTATTCTTTAGACTATATAATCGTACAACCAAACTCTATAATTGTTGCATCCATATTGTTATGCAGTTCAAAACAACATATGAATGTGTCTGAATGTAGAAGAAGCCTACTTAAGCAGTGCACTGCTGTTGTTGTGCTCTGAAATACAACATTTGAATGTTTGTTAAAAAAGCCACAGTGTACAATGCAGTGATGTTATGTAGTTTCAAAATACAACATATATTAACATTTTAATGTAGGAAAAGCCAATGTGAGTGTCTTAAGGAGCAAAGATACAGCATATGGGCTCTTACATGCTGTTGTGTCATCACTTATATTGCAAGTCATATCTCTCCGGCCCTTCGTTTGGGATGCTTTTCATGAACTGCCCCCCTGACAAACTGATTGAATAGCCCTGATATATGCCTTCAGTGATTTCCTGAAGATAAATACCAAAAAAATAACACAACTGGAATAACTACAGCAGTCACGATCATCTGATCTCATATGAAGCAAGAGATTGCGATGACACATGTGTGCAGGTGCTGTAGTGCTGTCCCAGTTCTTAGAAGTAAATTTTGAAGCCCTTCCTCTTCCCACTCGGATTTAAGGGCCAAGGGGAAGAGGTACAAAAATTTATTGGGATTGGGCCTTAACTTCAAATACATGCACACATCAAAACAAAATATTACAGTAATGTTTTTGAACTTTAATATTGTAAAGTGTATTGTACTGTATACTGTATCACAGAATTTACAACTCTGCTAATCAATCCTCCAGCATACTGTAGTATTAACTAATAATAAATACTATGGTATACTGTTGGAATATTCAATCAATTCTATGCATGTTCAATAAAAAAGGTCAGGAGGGGGTTTTCTTTAAGGTTTAATATATTAGCAATTTATTGGATACAAATGAAGGTAACACTTTATTTTGATAGTCCATTTGAGTATTAGTAGACTCTCTGCTTAATATTTGCTGATGCTGCTCCTTCAACAGACATTTAACTGACTATTAGAAACTTTGCCAGCACGTCAACTTACACTAACCCCAATTTAACAGTCTACTTATAATCTAATGAGAATTAGTCGGCATGTAGATGCAATGTAACTTAAAGTCAACAAACGGACCATCAAAATAAAGTGTGACCCAAATGAATAATTCGATTCACAGAATTCTGTTATCCTCAATGCAAAAGTTACATTCGGGAGGTGCGAAACAATTTTCATTTCCTGACTTATATAGGCAACTGATATTAACAGGTGGAGTTTAGTGAAATTTGTCACTTGTCAATCATTCTCCAGTCCTCCATTGGCCGCACCCATAAATACATCCTATTTTTCTATGATTTTTCTACGAATTAATTAATTAATTACGAACATAAAAAAGCACAAGACTTGCAAACTCTGTGCTCACCTGAAGTTTCTAGCTGCAGAGCTCACGTTAATTTTAGACAACGACTTCTCTACTACTTCAGCAAAAATGCTTCATTAGTATGTACAGCATATCACACTCATACAGAAGTTCATATATGACCTTTAAAGTAGGGCTGTCAAAATTAGCGCGTTAACGCACCAGATTAATTTGAAATATTTAACGCGTAAAAAAAAATTACGCATTTAACGCAGTTGCCGTTTTTTTTTTATTTCCTGTTGTGGCTGACGTGTGTTCAGGGCCGGCGCGTCCGTAGAGGCGACCTAGGCGGCCACAGATTAGTGAGCGAAGCCCCCCTGTTCTCACTTTCATCCGCGACACCCACCCCCTCCCTCCCGGTCCTTCCTTTCATCCGCGAACCGGTCACTTTCTATTTCACTTTCGAGTTGAGGGCGGGCGGCATGATTGCCATTCGCCTAGAGAGCCAGTTCAGCTTGCTCCAGCTCTGCGTGTGTTTAATGTGCAAAGAAATATGAAGAAGACCAAGGAAGCGCTTCTAGAAGGAAAGTTTCAGTATAAAACAACTAAGGTTGCATCACCTGAAGAGAGTGCGCTGTACTGTACCTCTCTCTCTCTCTCTCTCTCTTAATTTTTTTTGTTCTTCTTCAAATATTTCCCATATGATGTTTAACAGATTTTTTTTACAGTATTTTCTATAATATTTTTTCTTCTGGAGAAAGTCTTATTTGTTTTATTTCGGCTAGAATAAAAGCAGTTATTAATTGTTTTAAACCCATTTTAAGGTCAATATTATTAGCCCCCTTAAGCAATTTTTTATTTTGATAGTCTACAGAACAAACCACTGTTATGACTTGCCTAATTACCCTAACATTACCCTAATTAACCTAGTTAAGCCTTTAAATGTCACTTTAAGCTGAATACTAGTATCTGGAAAATATCTAGTCAATGTGCTGTCATCATAGCAAAGATAAAAGAAATCAGTTTAGTTAATAAAACTATTATGTTTAGAAACGTGTGGAAACAAATCTTTCTGTTAAACAGAAATAAAAAAAAAACGGGAACTAACAATTCTGACTTTAACTGCATTTGTAGTATTACACCTAGTATTCAGTGCATTTGAAGGGTTAAATGAGTCAGATGAAGGTCTGTCTGGATTGTTTGAACTCGCTGCTGTTTGATCAGTAAAGAACCACTTCAAAGTCCAGCTGGAGAACCAATACACACACACACACACACACACACACAAACCCAAACACACAGATTCCAGAAGGAGAAAGAAGGTAAGCAGATCAAAACTAGCATAAAACTAGATATTCAGTAATATTCTTGAGATCAGACTAAGGATGTAACCACAAGAAAAGCGCTCTTTTAAAAAAAGAAATTAGCAGTTGTTTTGGATTTGGATCTTTCAGTAACTTCTTTGGGGTTTCTGACCTGTATTAATTACTTAAAGGGGCTGTATGTAAGTTTTTGACTCTTCTAAGGCATAAAAATACCATAATATGTGTGCAGATATTTAAGAAACATCCCAAGTGAACATTCTTGTTTGAATGAAAAACAATGCTGAAGTCAGATATTCTGCTTTGAACATGTTTTTTCTGTGCCGGAGCGCTGTCTTTGTTTAGGTAAATTTAACCTGCTCAATGCCAGTTTAGCCAATTATAATTCAGCACTCCGGGTTGCCTTGTTGGAAAACAGCGTATTTCATTCATTCATTCATTCTGAAAGACTCTGAAAGCATGCGTCCGTGAGCGAAATGGACAGTATCAGACGTCGAAATGAGACCGATTCAGTTCCACATGAGGTTATTAATTAGCAAATGATATAAGTATTACGAGCGTAAACATTAGGTGAGCAGGTTACATTGTAACTGCGTGTCCTAACAACACGCTTTGTTACGAGACACGCAGTGATGAGCAGTTTGGCTGTTTGCACCAGACGAAACACTACAGAAATGTAAATACAGCCATTCAGAAGCACAGAATATGCACTCACTCACGAAAATGGTAATGTTTAGAATCTATTCAAACTCGCATTGTTAGCATTTAGCACTGAATAAAGCACACGAGGTTTACCTGAGGTGATCACTGTCATGTTTCTGTTGTTCAGCTGTGAGAAATAGAAGCCGTTTCTAATATATCAAGTCGAGGTGTTGGTTAGAGCCAAAACTCCTTTTAATATGGAGAATATTTCCTCTATCACGTGTCGTTGCTTTTATTTAGAACACAGTTTAAATCACTCGCTCCTGTACTCAATCTGGCAACCTGCATTTATCTTGATCCAGGGCTGCAATACCTAGTTCAACCACTGGGTGCCAAACTTACATACTGCACCTTTAATTTGTAAATCACTTTCTATCAGAGTTGTTTTATTTAACTACAATTGTATTTAAATTATTACAAATACATTTTTGATAACTGAATTAAACAAAAAACCCAAACATTTAGATAAAATTGGTGTAAAATTAGATTACTTTTTTTGATGAAAATTCAGATGACAGTTGGTACCTAAATTATGGGAATATATTGGAATATGAAGAGACTTTCAACCAGCACAGCAAAACATGCTTCTGAAGACAATCACCTACTGCACCTTTAAAATGAGCTGAAACAACACAATTCTTGAGATTTTTTAGGGGACAAGTTAATTGCTTCATGTTCAATCCACTTAAATTTGGTAAGTTAGCTTAATCAATTTGTGTTGGGACAACATGAATGCATTTTTGTTCCCATAGGATGTGGCTTGATCCAGTAATAGTTGTAGATTATTGCATTACAATCAAATTTAGAGACGTTAAGGTTATTAGTTAACTTAATATTCATTCATTCATGTTCTTTTCGGCTTAGTCCCTTTATTAATCTGGGGTCGCCACAGCGGAATGAACCGCTAACTTATCCAGCACATGTTTTACGCAGTAAATGCCTTTCCAGCTGCAACCCATCTCTGGGAAATAACGTAATATTAGTAACTTTATTAGGTACTGATAACTAGGCCCACATGGAATCTGTGCGTGCAGAAATCCACAGATTTTTATCCCATCATTGAGTCTATTTACTCGTGTAAATTGACAAATTTTCAGTTTTTAAAATAATTTCAGTAATATTATTGACAAAATATGAAAAATAAAAATGAAAAAGTTCATGATTTATTTACAATACAGTTTGTACGTGATCTGGTTGGATTTGCATTGTAAACATTAAATAAAAGTAAAAAAGGTAATATTTTTTATTTCATATATTTATAAGTTTAGGAGGGGGCACGGTGGCGCAGTGGGTAGCACAACAATCGCCTCAAAGCAAGAAGGTCGCTCGTTCGAGCATGTTTTCCTGGTGTTTGCGTGGATTTCCTCCGGGGGCTCCGGTTTCCCCCACAAGTCCAAAGACATGAGGTACAGGTCAATTGGATGAGCTGAAAATTGTCCATAGTGTATGTGTGAGAATGAGTGTGTATGGATGTTTCCCAGTGATAGATTGCAGCTGGAATAGCTTCCACTGCGTAAAACATATGCTGGATAAGTTGGCGGTTCATTCTGCTGTGGCGACCATAAAAAAGAAAAATGAATGAATATTAAGCTTATTCCCAAAATCATTACATATAAACCAACATATTTTTTCCTAAATTCTGTGCAGAAACCGCAAAAAAATGTGCCCAGATTCTGTCTGGCCCTAGTAATAACTAATTAACTAGTAACTAATAGTTTAATAAACCCTATACATTTTTTTTGGTTTTCATAGGATGTGGCTCATCCCAGTCATAGTTGTAGCATGTCTCCTGAACAGCCCTGCTTTGGCTGGAGTCAAAGACTTGAGTTCACACTTCAGTATACTTGAGAAGGAAAAAACCGTGGATGCTCGTGGACTACCTCCAGGTGGAGAAAACACAGACATGGAGTCCATTCCCATAGACTTCCATCGGGAAAACACAGTCACAAATGACCTCCCGGAGGGCCAGGATGATGAAGATTATGTAGACTTCGATAAAATCTTAGGCGAAGACGACTACAGCGAAGGCGATCATATAGACGAGATCTCCACCCCTGCTCCAGACCTCGACCTCTTTTATGAGCCCAGTGACCCTAAAATTCGTAGAGCGCGTCTTTTGCGGCTCTTCCACGGTCAAACACGCCTCCAGCGCATCAACGTGGTCAATGCACGCTTTGGGTTTCGACTTTATCGGAAACTGCGCAATCGATTAAACCAGACGGACAACATTCTTCTTGCTCCGGTCGGGATTTCCATCGCAATGGGGATGATGGGATTGGGAGTGGGTCCCAACACTCAAGAGCAACTCTTCCAAACTCTGGGATTTGCAGAATTCGTCAATGCCAGCACTCATTACGATAACTCGACCGTGCACAAGCTGTTTCGCAAACTCACGCACAGACTCTTCAGACGGAACTTCGGCTACACGTTGCGATCGGTTAACGACCTCTATGTGAAACGCAATGTTCAGATACAGGACAGTTTCCGGGCGGATGCTAAGACGTACTATTTTGCTGAGCCACAGTCTGTTGATTTTGCCGATCCAGCGTTCCTTGTGAAAGCCAATCAGCGGATTCAGAAGATCACCAAAGGTCTGATAAAGGAGCCGCTGAAGAGTGTAGACCCCAACATGGCCGTGATGCTCCTCAATTACCTCTACTTTAAAGGTACATCAATTATAGACCACTTTAGTGCTTTTTAAAGTTCTCTTTTCACATTTCTGGGATTTCTCAGTGAGGAAAGTCATCATAGTTGGGTAAAACTTAGTGCAGTGAATGGGAGAGTACGACAAATATTTTTTTTTTATCTTATTTGCTTAAATAATAAAAGAAAAACTCCACCATGGTGTTATTAAGACATTCAGAAAAAGGAAAAAATATTGTGAGACTGAAGACGGCAGACAGAAGAGAGAATAATGTCAAATTTACTGTCCTGTCACTGCGTTAGAAACATCTTGCATAAGCGGTTATTTGATGCAAATATTATATAATGCACACATAAATACAAATGTACATTCGTTGTAAAAACATAAAAATTAAAAACTTTCAAGGATTTAAGATGCTGATGACCATTAAATGTGTCATAAGAGTCTCGTGAAAAGGGTCTATTGTGCTGTAAACTAATAATAATAATAATAATAATAATGATGATAATGATTGCCCTTTGAAGTGAAAAGTTCTACAGCAAATGGCGCGCCTGGGCACGGTTCGGATGGCATAGTGTGAGTACGCCCTTAGTCTTTTTTTTTTTTGCAAAATGTAAAATACGTTGGTCCAAATTTGTATTGTTGCATGTTTCAGATGACAAATCCACTAGAGGGTGCTGTCTACATTTTTGTGAAGTTAATATATGCTACTTAGAGTAAAATACATTGTATGTTTCTTTCCACAAATCCACTAGAGGGTGCTGTATGCATTTTTGCGAATCTGAAATATGTTCCTTAGGGTGTGTTCCGTTGTTCGTTTGAGATGACATATCCACTAGGGGGTGCTGTCTACATTTTTGCTAATCTGAAATATGTTGGTTAGGATATGTTCCGTTGTTCGTTTCAGACGACAAATCCACTAGAGGGCGCTGTCTACATTTTTGTGAAGTTGATATATGCTACTTAGAGTATAATACATTGTACGTTTCTTTCCACAAATCCACTAGAGGGTGCTGTATACATTTTTGCGAATCTGAAATATGTTGCTTATGGTATGTTCCGTTGTTCGTTTCAGATGACAAATCCACTAGGGGGTGCTGTCTACATTTTTTAAAATCTGAATTATGTTGCTTAGGGTATGTTTCATTGTTAGTTTCAGATGACAAATCCACTAGAGGGCGCTGTCTACATTTTTGTGAATTTGATATACGCTACTTAGAGTACAATACATTGTACCTTTTTTTTCACAAATCCACTGGAGAGCGCTGTCTACATTTTTGCTAATCTGAAATGCGTTAATGAGAATACGTTTTATTGAACGTTTCCTTTGACAAATCCTGTAGGGGTGCTGTCTACATTTTTGTAAATCTGAAATGTTTTTTAGGGTATGTTTCATTGTTCGTTTCAGATGACAAATCCACTAGAGGGCGCTGTCTACATTTTTGTGAATTTGATATACGCTACTTAGAGTATAATACATTGTATGTTTCTTTCCACAAATCCACTAGAGGGCGCTGTATACATTTTTGCAAATCTGAAATATGTTGCTTAGGGTATGTTTCGTTCCTTTCAGATGACAAATCCACTAGGGGGTGCTGTCTACATTTCTGCTAATCTGAAATGCGTTACTTGGAATATGTTTTGTTGAACGTTTCCCTTGACAAATCCTATAGAGGGCGCTGTCTACATTTTTGTAAATCTGAAATATTTTGCTTAGGGTATGTTTCATTGTTCGTTTCAGATGACAAATCAATTAGGGGTGCTGTCTACATTTTTGCTAATCTGAAATGCGTTACTTAGAATACGTTTTGTTGAACGTTTTCTTTGACAAATCCTATAGAGGGCGCTGTCTACATTTTTGCTAGTATGTAGGTGTTACTTAGAATACGTTTGTTGAATGTTTCCTTTGACAAATCCTATAGAGGGCGCTGTTTACATTTTTTGCTAATATAAAGGTGTTACTTAGAATACGTTTTGTTGTACATTACAAATAAGTGTCCTTGTACACGTTTACAAAAAAGACAGAGCTTGTGATACAGATCATCTTGCGAACCACTGACCTTAACCCTTTCCTAAAACCAACCAATAGTATTTTCAAAACAATACTAAGAAAATAAGTGCACTGTGATTGCATAAGATACTAATCAATTTTACAAATAAATAAATACAAATAAGTAAAATTAAGGCAAAACTAATGCTGCGTTTACACCAGACGCAAAAGAAGCGTCAAGCGCGACTGATTTACATGTTAAGTCAATGCAAAGATGCGAAAAGACATCCTGTGGTGCGATACATGCGAATGAGGTGGCGCGAATGACGAAATTTGAGCAAATGAAGCTTTCTCTTGTAGGGGCGTGATTATGACGTATTGCCTGTTGTTGGTGTGTCAGGGGAAAATCGTCCTGCCGACACCGGACAACAGTTCATCAAACTGGGCTCGGCTCAGTGGAAAGCACCGCTAAAAGCCTTCATCATCCAGGTTAAGTGTCTGGAGGAGTTGATGAACTCATAGCTGGGTGCACCTCTGAATGGATCTAGTGAACTCAGACACAGCTCCCATTGAATCTGCGCTGTTTTTAGCCTTCCTAAAGCACATAAACACAGCTATTCTTTCAATAAAATCCATGTTAGCCATTTAGCATCAAAGCTAGAGTCATCAGGCAGACAGAAGCCCGGCCCATGATGCGAATCCACATCTATTGTGAAGTGAATTTGATGCGTGAATGAAGCGGCTTTGATGCGCAAATGAAGCAAGTAAACTCAAAATGTTCACGTGTTTATTTACGCGTGAATAGCGCGGCTTATTCGCTCGTTCCACGTCTGGTGTGAACACAGCATAAGACCTTAATTAGCTGGTTCATGTTGAAAGATGACCCTTCAGGAACAGTATTGGATGCCCCTAGCAGTCAGAATGAATAATATTACATGTATGCCCCAAGTAACACCATAACTTCATGCTTCCAACTGTCACAACAAACACAGGTACGTGGGAGCAGAAGTTCCCGAAGGAGCTGACACATCACAGGCAATTCCGTGTCAATGAGAAAAGGCAGGTGCGTGTCTTCATGATGCAGAACAAGGGGAGTTACCTGGCAGCGGCCGACCACGAGCTCAACTGTGACATTCTGCAGCTGCCCTACGCCGGAAACATCAGCATGCTCATAGCCGTTCCTCAGAAACTCTCGGGAATGAGATCCCTGGAGCAGGAGATCTCCCCAACCCTCGTCAACAAGTGGCTTAGCAATATGACCAACAGGTAAAGCACCATTCCTAAGATCAGTAGCCCATAGATGCTTTCATACTGCAGGGATGGTTTCATAGTTCCTAGAACGATTGGTGGTGATACCCACTTTTTGATATGTTCACAAGAACTGGGAAAGCCTTTAGTTATATGAACTTATTTGTTAAGTGGCATAACAATATAACCAACAGGTAAAGCTCTATACTCTAGATCACTTGATCATAGAGACTTCCATTCTGCAGGAACGTTTTCATAGTTCCTAGAACTATTGATATAGATTCCCAGTTCCTGTGAACTTGCCAAGAAGTGGATAGAACTTTAGTTATACTAGTCATACTGAAGGAAGGTTTTCATAGTTCCTACAACTATTGGTGGTGATACCCACTTTTTGGTATGTTCACGAGAGCTGAGAGTGACTTAAGTTATAGGAACTCATTTGCTAAGTGGGATAACAATATGAGCAA
>CAIGQZ010032119.1:2932738-2949149 GCA_903798205.1 Danio tinwini | reverse complement strand
TAATCATAATCTGACAACGTGCTTCATACAGTACACACACTGTGTGCATAATTAGGCATTTTGTGTTGTCCGTAACTATACTTCTGCGCATACGGGTCAGTTTATGACCATGATCTGTTCACACTGCAAATCTGATATTGGCCACATTTATAACAACAGTGTGAACAGCTAGGCAAAAACATCAGATCTGAGAAAAAAATCTGATTTGAGCACTAAGCCTCGCAGTGGGAACGTAGCCTTAGTACTGTCTTACACACTACATGGAAGGTCATTTTTTAAAAACCCATAATAGGGGCTCTTTAAAAAAAAAAAAAAGTCACATTTTTAAATAATTCTTTAATACTGAAAAGATGGAACTCCATCATCTTGATGGAACTGATTCCGAATTTTGAAATCGACTCTCGATTCTCAACGCTTCAGAATCAAGGAATCGATTCTTTTTGGAATTGACTCCCAGCCCAACAAAGCAGCACTGAGCTCTCAAATGGTACTTTACCAGGCATTATAAAACAAGACTTTAGATACATTCATTATATGTTGATTTAGCATTATTTCTGAAATGCACTGTGGTCAACTTTGTTGTATTACCATGTGCATTATAAATAAAGTGAACACTAAACATAGTAAAGCAACCTTGATTTATGATAATGAAATGTGCAGTGCTCAGCATAAATAAAAAGTTCCCTCCTCAAATATCTCTCTTTTACATTAATAATTTTCTATAGGATGCTTTACAATATTACATTTGTGCGTATATATTACAACAGTCAGAACTGAAGCCAAAACTAGAACTAATCTAGAATAGAATTGAAGATCACACTGCAAAAATGAGTACACTGAAATTACTATTTAATTATAATATTTATTTAACATTTAATAACCAGGAGAAATTGACTTAGTTGAAATGTTGTAGTTTTTAATTGTTTTTTTTACAATAACTGGTTTGAATTCAAATGCAATATCTTTCTATTCCTAAAGACGTTCGATGAGCAAACTCTTATTTTAATGAATAGATACATTTTTGATTAATAAAACTGCTTCGTTTAAATGCACCAATACATATGGTCTACATTCACAAAAAAATTGATACAAATATTAATTATCAAAAGGAGATGTACTCATTAATTCAGAGAACTGCACTGAGAAAAAAAAAAGATTCATTGGATTTACTACATTTTTGTGGGCGTAAGTAGTTGCACACAATTTATATTGGCTGATTTAAAACAAACAACTTAGGTTGAACATTACCAGTGGTGGAAATGAAAATTTATACTCAAGAAAAAGTACTATTACTTGCTTAAAATAAAGTGCAAGTAAAGTAAAAGTATCTGCTGTAAATAGAGGCTGTGTATAAGAAGGCAAGTCAACGCCTCAGTCTCCTCCGCAAGTTGAGAAGTGTTAGTGTTAGTACACAGACTTTAAACATGGCATATAGATCATTGATAGAGAGTGTTCTCACATATAATATTGTTTCATGGTTTGGTAACACAACACTTAAACAGAAGAAGAAATGATTGCAAATTACTAATCAGGCAAATAAGATAACTGGTCACAAACAACTTTCACTGCAGGTTCTATTTGACTCCTTTATGGAAAAAAAAGCTGTTGCGATTTGTGAAGTTTCACAAACAAATTTCGAGAGGAACCTGTGATATTATTGACCACGGCTGATCTCTCATTCTCAGTCCTTAGCTAACCAATGAGATCAATCCAAACCCACTATAAGTAGCCTAGAAAAAAACCACTCCCTTATCTTCGTTCCGAAGAACCCCCCCATCGACCCCTTCGCCTCCTCTTTTCTTCTTTTATCACGGGGAGCTCTCGAGAACCACCTGACCTCGTACTCCCCTGATACGCTCTATCGACCAGGCAGGAGCCCTGGGCTCAACTATCTCCGAGCTCAGGGTTCTCTCCCGGGACAGCATGCCAAACCAGCTAACACTTGTCAAACAATATCTAAGAGCGAACTCTTGAAATAAAGATAATACACATCCCCTTCACTCAGCATTTGAATTAAATCAGGACATAGGTTTAGGATTCCTAAAGCACAAAGAAATGCATATAAAAAATCATTTATCCCAATTGCAGTTGTTGTTTTAAATCAGACCACTGTTTGAAGGGGTGGTTGCCAAGAATGATTTGCAGTAGTCTTTATGGGGCTAATTTGGTTTTTAGACTTTTAACCTATGTTGTTGTCTTGATGGGTGTTGTTATTGTGTGATTGTTGTATGTATGTAGTTGCTGTCTTGAATCCAGTGTCAAAGACAAATTTCTTTCTGTGTCAAACAGAACGGACAATAAAGTTTAAACTAAGCTAAACTAAATATTACTCAAAGTATGAGTAAAAAGTAGAGTTTCAAAAGTACTCAAGAGTAGTGAGTATTACGCTGTTAAAGGTTGATATGTTTACATGTAATTTGTGGATGTGTGTAAACGTAACATTCTGTAATGCATCTAGTTATTGCCCAACAGGCACAGAGCATCATAAGACGTTAATATTTAGTTAGATTTAGGTTGTGACGTCAGGTGAGCAAAATTCAATATCTAGCCAACTCCAAGGACAATGTTATTTTGATGTCCAATAATGACGCCAAATGATGTTGATATTTGGTTGATTTTAGGTTGTTAGAAAGTGACCAAAATCCAACGTTAAGCCAACATCTTAAACCAACATCATATTGATTTCAAATACTCACATTTATTCGTCTGGTATAGCAACCAAAATCTAATGTATGATAGACGTCATTATGGTAACGTCCACACAACATCAAGCTCGAACATCATTAGACGTTGATATTTGGTTGGTTTTCAGTTGGACATTGATGTTGGCCTGACGTCAACCCGATTTTCATCTCCAAAGAAAGCGCAATGTCCCCACAATGCTGGGGTACAGCGTCAATCAGACGTCATGTTGACGTCTTGTGCCTGCTGGGTGTTTAAGGCCATTTCGGTCATCATACAGTAAACATCCGTCATCTTCTCATCAGTGACCTGCATCTAAACAGTCTCTGGGTCAATGCGTGTAAAGATTTCGGACATCTTCATGGACACTTTTAATGCTTCCAAACAGTTTGCTGCAATTATAAAGCGCACACGGCTTGAGGTAGTTTAGTATAATGCGATTTATCTTCTTTGTGCGATTTGATTGGAAATGAATTACAGGACTGATTCTTCTAATCCCAATAGACAAGAAAAATAAAGTAGTGACTGCAGGTAGAAGGAAAGTAGTGGAGTAAAAGTACAGATACTGCACAAAAAATATACTCAAGGGAAAGTAAAAGTACACATTTTTAAAACTACTTCGTAAAACTACTTAATTACAGTAATTTAAGTATTTGTAATTAATTACACCCCGGAACATTACTAAATTTAATTAGTTTGTAATTCAGCCCACATGTTTGCAACCACTTAAACAATATAGTAAATCCAATGAAACATTTTTTTATGCTTATTCAACAACAGACAAAGCCTTTCGGAAAATCAATTTGACATTATAGCACGCCTCCACTAATACAGCATTTCAATGTATGGTGAACACAGAGACTTTACACTGTTGTGTTGAGAGAGCACTTTAGGTCAGCTCCACCTAATCTCTTACTAAAACATACCCTTTGACCTTATATTGCACAAACATAAGGCATGGGCCGGTATAAGTTTCTGACAGTGTGATAACCCCGGTATCACAGTATTGTGATTTACTGCTCTAAAATTATATCTAATATTTAGTTTAGTTATTTTTAAATGTCTGCATAAAAACAACAACCCCCCCCCCCCCCCTTCTTCTGCTGTCTTCATTAGTTTCAAAAAGTGTCTTTACAACTTTTCTTTGGATATAGTAAGTAAAGTAAAGCCACTGCACTGTTCAGGTCTGCACTACATGACAAAAGTCTTGTGGATTCCAGTTGTGAGAGCAACAAATTATCACTTGACTTCTAGTTGCTCATTTAGAAAAAGTGGCAGAAGGTGGATTTCTCAGATGAATCATCTGTTGAACTGCATCCCAATCATCACAAATACTGCAGAAGACTTAGTGGTACCATTATAGACCCATGATTCTCACAGAATCAGTCAAGTTTGGTGAAGAAATAAATCATGGTTTGGGGTTACACTCAGTATAGGGGCGTGCGAGAGATCTGCAGAGTGGATGGCAACATCAACAGCCTGAGATATCAAGACATTTGTGCTGCCCATTACATTACAAACCACAGGAGAGGGCAAATTCTTCAGCAGGATAGCGCTCCTTCTCATACTTCAGCCTCCACATTAAAGCTCCTGAAAGCAAAGAAGGTCAAGGTGCTCCAGGATTGGCCAGCCCAGTCACCAGACATGAACATTATTGAGCATGTCTGGGGTAAGATGAAGAAGGAGGCGTTGAAGATGAATCCAAAGACTCTTGATGAACTCTGGAACGCTTTCTTTGCCATTCCAGATGACTTTATTAATAAGTGATTTGAGTCATTCAGAGATGTATGGATGCAGTCCTCCAAGCTCATGATGGAGTCAGACACAATATTCATTCTGTTTCCACTGCAGCATGACTTTATATTCTATAATGGACATTATTTGACACATCAGTGACGAGACTTTTGTCTAAGCAAAGTCAGACCTTACTGCCCTTATAAAATCATTGAAAATCAAGGCATGATCATATTTTATTGTGCTCAAATGAGCGTAATCTAGAGGCCTTTGCCTTTCATATGAGACACTTCTAATACCAAATGATCAACTAGAAGTCAACTTATTATTTGTTGTTCCTAAAACTTGGATAGGCGACAAGACTTTTGTCAGGTAGTGTATAGCACGCATCTTGGTTTATTAGTCATTTGTTTTTCAGATGTTTCCAAAATCTGGGCTGACCAATTTTGATAGTCTTAAAATAAACCAGAGATGGCCAAACTAGGGCCAAAGTTGGCCCATAGTAACCTTTGATTTGGCCTGGCATAGCATCTGAGAAGAGGGAGAATGATGGGGATGGTTTAGAGCAGGGGTTCCCAAACTATTCAACCCGCAACCCCCAAAAAAACAATGCAAGTGACTTGCGACCCCCAATATCCTCTGATATGGTTATAAATATAAACCTTGCACACAACGGCGCACAATACCAATAGGCCCAAGTCTATTCATCAATTCATTTTGAAAAAATGCTACTCGGAGACCATCCTCCATGTTTAGTTGTGGCCTGTATTTATTTTTAAGTGTACCTGAGTGCCATAAAGGTGTCAAAGTTTAATCTGGTGCCATAAAATCAATGTGCTGTGTCTTTAATATGTATAATGCAATGACCTCTGGAACGCAAAACATTTAAAGGATGATGGCTTATTATTCTATTTGCTGTGTATATGTTATCTTTTAATGTATTTCATATTTGGAAATTACCAAAGCGCCCCTCCCCCCTTCGGGAAACACTGGTTTATGGCTCGTTTCCACTGAGTGGTACAATACGGTACGGTTCGGTATGGGTCACCTTTATCAGGCTTGCGTTTCCACTACAAAGGGTACCCTTTTGGTGGGCGTGGTGTACTACAGAGAGTTTCAGTCGACGTCATTCTCGCTCGAATAAATGTCTACAGTAAAGCTGTACGGGTCGTTCACATTATATGAGAAGCTCTTTAACAAAACAGATGCTTTAAACATATTAATACTTGTTTATAAATGTTTATTACTAACATTTCTATGAACATGATTTGATTATAACTGCAGATCAATGACAGTGTGACAGTGTTACAGCCTACTGTAACGTCTGCAATTATATCAAATAAATAAACATATATGAACACATACAGACCCTTACAGTCTCCGATATGTTACCACTTACAGATAAACTACACACAGCAGACATTAAGTCCTTATTTGAGTTCAAAAACAACACACAACATATACAGTAGCCCACAGTCAGAGCTAACTTCTCATCTGTATCTTCAATCTTCAGCAGCACATGCAGCCTCTGTTAGAGAGTAACTCCGTCATTCCCAGTTCATAATAGTCCAAAAGGTGATGATAAACATGGCAGTTTGTTCATGATTTGTTCATGGCAGATTGTTCATGGCAGATTGTTCAGGTTGCTGAAACTATTTGCTCCTGTGTTATGTCGGGCTTCTCCTTTTTTCCGCGCTTCACTCTTGCGTTTGTCCTTTGCTTTCTGAATGGATCAGATGTCGAAGATGCTTCATTAATCACACACACGTTATTGTCATCGGCTCAAGAAGTTTTATTATATTAAATCTAGACGCGATCTTGAGCTCCCTGGAGAAAGCGAAAACCGCTCACACTTTTAGACTTTTAGACGGCCTCGTAAAACAACAGGACACGGCAGATTCTTGGCTTTGTGGCTGTTCATCAAGACAACGACAAGGTTTGTTTTGAGCCCGGGTCATCCATGGATCGTTATTATATAATACATATAGTTGTCTCGGCTGTGTATTTAAAAACATGGCGGCTCCATTGTTTTGATTCTGTCTAGCTCCACGAGATCGTGACGTATGTCTGTAAACCAATCAGCGTTCAGCTGCGCGTGTAGCTCCACCTTTTGGTACCCTTTCTCGTCTTTGGTACCCTTTCGAAAGGGTGCCGAAAATGTTGTACGGTACGGTTTGGTTTATGGCTGTTTCCACTGTTAAAAGCGTACCGAACCGTACCGTACTGACCACTCAGTGGAAACGAGTCATTAGAGACTGTCAATTCTAATTTTATTTAACCTTTTATTTGTATGTTTTATTGCTAACCTACAAAAAAAGCTAACGGAAATTAAATGTTTCAATTTACAGTAAATGCTGTAATTTAATTTAGATCAAGCCTGTCACAATATCTGTCACAATAAAAACTTTTGTTGTTTGATATATTGCACCAAAATATATTGCGATAAACAATATTGTTGTCATTTTAAGACCATTTCATGCCACTCATTATAAAGTATAATGCCAGAATGACAATATAATATCATCACAATGCAAGTACACTCTTCCAAAAAACACATCATATGTTATTCTTAAGAATATTTGATTTAATTATACTCATTTTAACAGTATTTAATGAGGCATTGGAATCAGAATGTGAAATTATTTAATAATAATAAATGTTAATACAAAAAAGTGCAAGGTAAAGAGTAACAAAGGCTGCAATATCTGCTACCAGATATAATTTCAGCTGTCAAACACAAACATGAAAATATACTATAGTCATTTATAGTAAATACTACAGTGTTTTATTAACTATACTGTCACTGACACCTCCAATAGATATAGAGATGTTGCACAATCAGCTAAACGTGTTGATAGAATTGGTTTCTATGCATAGGCAATATATACTGCATCATTATAAATGATTGAGGTCTTGTCCATGTGTTGTGCGAGAAGTTCATATATTGATTAATGTGACAGGCCCACATACAGTTACCCAATGGACAGAGAACAGTGTAGAGACATCAATGAGCAAATGCAAATTCTGCTTGACTAGTGTATTCAGCATTGAACTCCACTAAATATAAATGTGATTATGTTTTTATTGCATTGTTATAATTAAAATATATATACTGCAATAGTTAGCACGATTCAAAGTAATGTTTTCTATTTATTTTCAAATACATTAGGAAATTACCCATGGCAACTTTAATTTAAAATAGTTTGGTTTACAGTGCATCTGGAAAGTATTCATAGCACTTTACTTTTCCTCAACATTCTACACACAATCCCCTATAATTACAATGAAAAAAAACAAATTTTGAAATTGTTGCAAATTTATTAAAAATAAAACCCCTAAAACATCACATGTACATAAGTATTGACAGCGTGAAGCTCTAAATTGAGCTCAGGTATATTCTGTTTCCACTGATCATTCTTGAGATGTTTTAGCAGCTTCATTGGAGTTCACCTGTGGTCAATTCTGCTGATTGGACATGATTTGAAAAGGCATACACCTGTCTATATAAGGTCTCAGGGTTGACAGTGCATGTCAAAGCACAAACCAGCATGAAGACAAAGGAATTGTCTGTAGACCTCCGAGACAAGATAGTCTCGAGGCACAAGGCTGGGGAAGGTTACAGAAACATTTCTGCTTCTCTGAAAGTTCCAATGAGCACAGCGGCCTCCATTATCCATAAGTGGAAGATGTTTGGAACCACCAGGACTCTTCCTAGAGCTGGCCGGCCATCTAAGCTGAGTGATCGGGGGAGAAGGGTCTTCCTCAGGGAGGTAATCAATAACCCGATGGTCACTCTGTATGAGCTCCAGCATTCTTCTGTGGAGAGAGGAGAACCATACAGAAGGACAACCATCTGTGCAGCAATCCACCAATCAGGCCTGTATGGTAGAGTGGCCAGAGAGAAGCCACTCCTCACCTGGAGTTTGCCAAAAGGCATCCAAAGGACTCTCAGACCATAAGAAACTAAACTCTCTGCTCTGATGAGACTAAAATTTAACTTTTTGGAGTGAACGCCAGGCGTTACGTTTGGAGAAAACCAGGCAGCGCTCATCACCAGGCTAATAGCATCCCTACAGTAAAGCATGGTGGTGGCAGCATCATGATGTGGGGATATTTTTCAGCAGCAGGAACTGGAAGACTAGTCAGGATAGAGGGAAAGATGAATGCAGCAATGTACAGAGACATCCTAAATGAAGACCTGCTTCAGAGTGCTCTTGACCTCAGACTTGGGCGACGGTTCATCTTCCAACAGGACAATGACCCAAAGCACACCACCAAAATATCAATGGAGTGGCTTCACAACAACTCAGTGAATGTCCTTGAGTGGCCCAGCCAGAGCCCAGACCTAAATCCTATTGAACATCTCTGGAGAGATCTGAAAATGGCTGTACGCAGCCGCTTCTCATCCAACCTGATAGAGCTTGAGAGGTACTGCAAAGATTGCCAAGCTTGTGGCATCATATTCAAAAAGACTTGAGGCTGTAATCGCTGCCAAAGGTGCATCAACAAAGTATTGAGCAAAGGCTGTGAATACTGATGTACATGTGATTTATCAGCTTTTTTATTTGTAATAAATTTGCAACAATTTCAAAAACTCTTTTTTCACATTGTCATTATGGGGGATTGTGTGTGGAATGTTGAGGAAATAAATGAATGTAATCCATCTGAAATAAGGCTGTAACGTAAAAAAATTTGGAAAAAGTGAAGCGCTATCAATACTTTCCGGATACAGTGCATTTATCTTCGGCCCACAGTTCACAATATCATTTGGTTTTTGGCCCTTCATACGAAAAAGTTTGGGCACCTCTGGTCTTAACAAACAAAAATGACATAAACCCAGTGCTTAATTTGTGAATTGCGAGGTCCCGGAGCAGATCGGGTTAACGGATCTGGCATGTTACCCGAGGATGTAGAGGTGAAAGTGAACAGCGGACGGGGGAGGAGGGCGGTTGAGGAGGGTTGTTGCTAGATCGGATATGGTTGCGGCTGGAAGTTAACGAGAATTATTTATATTATTTATTAAATTTCCTATTTATTGTATTTTATTAACATCTACCCCCACCCCAACCCTAAACCCAACCATCACAGCACTGTAAAAATATTAATTATTGTTATACAGTGTCATAAAAAATGCTGCTGTATTGATGTGCGTATCACACTTCCGGCCGGCCGCATATCCGATCTACACTTTACCGTTGAGGAGGGGGATTGGTAAAATGAGGTGCCGGATAAGATTTCAAAGGTGCCAAATCCGGCACAAATTTAAGCCCTGCATATACCACAGGAACGGTATAACAGAAAATGTTAGCGGCTTTAAAACCTTTACAGTTCCAAACCACGGTAAGCCTTGAAACTGGTTTTCATCCCATGCCTAATCAACATATCATAACCCTGCTCTTTTTCTCTTTTCTCAGTTTAAGCATCAGGGCAGTATTACAGTAAATGAAGAAGGAACCGAAGCCGCAGCCATGACACACATCGGATTCATGCCTTTATCAACACAAACACGCTTCATTGTGGATCGACCATTCCTCTTTCTCATCTACGAGCACCGTACTGGCTGTGTTGTGTTTATGGGACGTGTGGTTGACCCTTCACAGACTTAATCTGATATAAAGTCTGAATTATTAGCCCTCATGTTTTCCCCAATTTCTGTTTAACGAAGAGATTTTTTCAACACATTTCTAATCATAATAGTTTTAATAACTCATTTCTAATAGCTGATTTATTTTATCTTTGCCATGATGATGGCACATAATATTTGACTAGATTTTCTTCAAGACACTAGTATTCAGCTTAAAGTGACATTTAAAGGTACATTTAAACTATGTTAATTAGGGTAAAGTTAGGGTAATTAGGTAAGTCATTGTATAACAGTGGTTTGTTCTGCAGACAATCCAAAACTAATATTGCTCAAAGAGGCTAATAATATTGACCTTAAAATGGGTCTAAATAAATATAGGGGATATTTATAGCTGAAAATAAAACAAATAGGACTTTCTCCAGAAGAAAAAATATTATAGGAAATACTGTGAAAAATTCCTGAATCTGTTAAATAACACTTGGGAAATATTTGAAAAAGAAAGTAAAAATTCACAGGAGGGCGAGTAATTTAGATGTTTTTTGTGGGGTTTATTTACACTCAAAAACATATTTAGGCCTAACAAATAAGCTTTATGCATTCTGATTGCATTTACAATTTACATCCATTTGGACTACTTACATTTAGCATAAATTAACTAATAAACTTTGTGATTGATATGTGTAAGCTAAACATATATTAAAGAGCCCCATTATACATTAAAAAAGGGTCAAATTTTGGTTTTAAGGGTCTCCAACAACAGTCTGATGTGCATGCAAGGTCAAAAAACACTTTCATGGTCTAATAATATGCATTTATTTTTACCTAATTATCCCAGCGACTCCCATATGAATCGTTCAGTGATCATTTGTTTATCAAGTAGGGATGCTCAAAATAACTGTTTAACCATTAACCGAAAGGGTGCGTTTGTAACTGATTAATGGTATCAGTTAAACGATTAAAAATATTATTTTCAATATTTTTTAAGTTTGGCTGCATGAGGGACCGATCACCAAAAGCGCTTTTTGCGAGGCGCATATTTTGAATGGTTTTATTAACGGCCGTGAGTGTTTTACGCGCTGTGTAGGCTATGCGTCATTCGCGCTTCACGTTATGCCATTGCGCCCTGCGTGCTCCCAGTTGAAATAAAAGTCAACTGAGCCGAAAAAGCGTTCTACATCAGTCGTCTGTTTCATTCTTCAATTATGTTATGCCGCTCTCTTATATGTGCTAAATATAGCTACAAGTCACAGCACCAGTATTATTTAGAGGCAGGGCCGGCACGTCCATAGAGGCGACCTAGGCAGCTGCCTAGGCCGGCAGAGCAGTCAGGGCGGCTTCCGCGGCACTATCCAGCCCTGTTTATGATGCTCCAAGGACAGACGTGTCTTCACGGAGGTCCAGCTACTGCGCCTAGACTGCAGCTCTGCACAAGACGTTTGGCCATAGGAGAAATGGTCGTGCCCAACTGAGCCTGGTTTCTCTCGAGGTTTTTTAAATTCTTCACTTTTGCCAATTGGTGAAGTTTTTTTCCTCATCGCTGTCGCCACTGGCTTGCATGGTTCTGGATATGTAGAGCTGCGCATTGATGGATTTGCTCTTCAGTGTTTGGACTCTCAGTAGTGATTATTAAACCACACTGAACTGAGCTAAACTAAACTGAACTTAAACACTGAAAACTGAACTGACACTGTTTCAATTCACTATAAACTTCCATGTGAAGCTGCTTTGACACAATCTACATTGTAGAAGCGCTATACAAATAAAGATGAATTGAATTGAATTGAATTGTTTAGAGATCATATGTTGTGCGGCTCTGGGCAAATTTTGATTTGGAAGGAAATTGACCAAAATGTAACGTGATGATTGAAAATGACTGGAGGGAAAATAAATAATATATTTCAAATCTCTGTACATAACAGAAAAATAAACAATGATAGTGCATTTTGATTATAGTGGCAGAAGTATATTTTTGGACAGGCCTTGTCAAAAGTCAGCGGGCACTTTCACTAATAAAAAATATAGGACTTAAATTATTTCATTTAACAATAAATTAAATTACACAGTGGTTTCATATGAAAAGTTGATAATGATATAAAACATACTACATGTTGATGGTAAAAAATAAGCTTTTAAGCGATGGCTTTTATTTGTTTCAGCATTCAAACATTAAATATTGAATGCATCAAGTTAAATAAAAAACGAATATGAAACAACACATAGCAGGATATAAAGCATATAAAGGACTATTATATTTAGCAAAATGCTGCTCTTTTTATCTTTGTATTTTTATCATTTTATTTCTGTTAATTTAATTTTTTTTTCTCTTCATAATTAACTAACGAGCTATAAACAAATTCCCGCTTGACGTTTTAGAAAATATTTTGCGCAGCTGCCCAGTATATATTAAAGATAACCGAGAAAAAAACACACAGAAACATGTTACATGTCCTTAAATGTCCAACTTATTTAACTAAATCGTATAATGGTCTTTAGCTGAAATGTTAAAAATTTATCATTTTATTTTTATAAAACATTTGTCAAGACATATTGATATTATTATTTTTTTGAGTAAAAACAATACCGGCATTTAACAATCCATATTTATTTTGTTTATTGGTGCATTTATAGGCTATAATTTAAATCCAACACAATCATCAGCACCTCGGACAGTGCCACTCCGTAAAGCTTTCATGCAAAGTCCAAAAAACATGAGAAAGATTAGACTTTCTCCGGTGACGGCAGACACGCCGTCTTTCAGGTGGTATAGCTGGCATTAAATTACAAAACAAGCATGCTGCAGTCTGGTCTTTAAATAAAAAAGTGCAATTATTTCCTTGTTGTTCAAGGAGTCTGCAAATTCGTGTTTCATGGATATAGCGATCTTAAGTGTGTCTTTATTTGATGTGCAGCAGAAAAAAAAAAGGTTTTTCAGCAGTGCATGTACTCGTTGGTAAAGTTCTCAGAGCAAGTTTTGTGCTACCAAATACAGCACGGTATGCAATAAACGTTTAGTCAGGCGAAATAAACGTCTCTGCCTAGGACGTCAATCAAATTAATGAAGCTCAAGCCACCAGTAAAACAATAGGCTATTTTATTATTTTAAGATTTTAGATGACGGGTTCGTAATTATACATGGTTAACTATATTCAAGTCAATGAAATAATAACTTTGATAAATAAAATATGTTCGTAAGAATGTGGTGGGCCAGTGACTCTTCTCTGCCAGAGACTGCTCTCTGGTTTTAAAACCCTTTTCAAACTGTATCGTTTAGACCTGTATCAGTTTTTTTATGTTAAATGTAGTGTAGTTTGTTTGTCTAACCGTGCTGAGAATTCCGTGCCGAGAATGGTTTGTAATCATGCCGCGCTGTTCCAGGTTTAGAGAAACAACTGTAACCGTACCGAAGTGTTCGTAGAACAGTTTGGCACGATAGTAGAAAAGCGGCTATTGTCTTTCATCACATGCATCGCGCGCTCATGAAATTTTTTCTATGCTGTTGGAAACATACAGGTGCGTATAGATGCTCTGTTATGTATGCTGCTGTTTGCATGTTAAAATAAATCAGTATTTTAAAATGCAATATTTAATGTCACACAAAATAGACACGTCAATTTTTTTTTTCAATTAAATATTTTTTTTATAGTAATCTGTTAACGGTTAACGGTTATTATCCGATTAATGAGCAGTGGTTGTCGGTTAGTAAAATTAACCGAAATGAGCATCCCTATTGTCAAGCTAATCTGTGCTGATTGGACCGATGACAGCCTGTTGCGATTGGTCGACACCGTTCAGCACGATACAGAGTGAAATGCTGATCGCAGCGCTCAAAACATGCTTCATAGTAGTTACTAACACCATAGTACACAGTACCCGATTCTCAACAGTGCTATCAGAGCGGGCGCATCCATATAGACGACCTAGGCGGACGCCTTGGGCTGCAAAACAGTGAGGGTGGCGTCCACGAACCCCCCGGTTCTCACTTTCATCCACGACAACCCCCCCCCCCCCGGTCCTCACTTTCATCCGCAAACCGGTCGCTTTCTTTTTCACTTTCAGGATGAGGGCGGCGTGATCGCCGTTCGCCTAGAGCGCCAGTTCAGCCTGCTCCGGTCCTGAGTGTTATTCAGACACCTCAACCCATTTTAAACCTTGACCGCTGCACGTGTGTAAGAACAGCTGACGGTGGCCATAGCAACGAGAAACGACAGAGGAACACGAGCTCACAAACGCATTCAAATCCATAAACAAAGCGGCACACGTCACGTTTTCAATGTGGCATTAGACGCGATATAAGAATATAAAGAGTTAACCTGATACAGTACACGCAGTTACAAGTAACAAAACACAATTAAATACATCATTTGCAAGCTAGAGAAAACAAGGAGGCAGCCATGGTAATGCACTTACCTACAGTTGTAAAATGGAGGAAGAAACTGATCCATGATCCATTGATCCATGTACTGACAAAGTCCCTTACATCAATAGTCTTTTCTGATCCTTCCTTTAACACACGGCTGACAAATGCCCCGATATAAGCGTGTAGATTCTAGAAGCACTCAAACAGCACAAGGCTGGGCTTTAATGCTGAGGTATTTTTGCAAAAATAAACCTCGACCACTGACTCTTCACTGTTGATCTGGATAGACTTAATCTATCCAGCTAAGCACAGCATCTTCAAGACTTGGTTCAACTGGGATCTGTTTATCTTCCTCTTCTTTGCTGCTATGTTTGTGGGCGGCGCAGCAGGTTTAAATTTTCCCAAGTTTGTGTGCAACAAATGGGCGGGGCTTACGTTTTGTATCCATGTCATGCTGAAACGGCTAAAGATTCGTTATCCCGACGATTCATTCGAACCACTCTGAGTCGACTCTTTTATAGATGAATCAATAGTTTTAAAAACTGTCCACTTTCAGATTTAAGCTTTAGCTGGATATTTCACTTCACTTAGAGCTGTGTTGCACACTACATGAAAGATCATTCCCAAAAACTCATAATAGGGGCTCTTTAAACAAATAACAAGATTTATGTAATCTTTAAATTATTTATTTATATTAAGCATCTAAAACACATAGGATTTATTGATATTCATTCAATTATTTTCCTTTGGCTTAGTCCCTTTATTTATCAGGGGTTGTCACAGTAGAATGAACTGCCAACTATTCCAGCATATGTTTTATACAGCAGATCCCTTCCAGCTGCAACCCAGTACTGGGAAACACCCATACACTCTTGCATTCTCAGACATACACTATGGCCAATTTTTGGTTATAATTCTTTGTGATGGTTCACTTTTGTGTTTTTGGCACATATGTGTTATAAGACATAGATATTATTACAGTAAATACACCTATAGTGTTTTTCAGATTATATATTTGATGATATTGCTGTAAATTTAATGTTTTAAAATTTTTGGAATGTTGTTAATGTTTAAAAAAGAAATCACAATATGTGATTGTTTTATTCAGCAAACGCTTAAAAGCAAGGTATAATCACCATTACTTTACAGCAGTGTTTCTCAACCACATTCCTGAAGGACCACCAACACTGCTTGTTTTGGATGTCTCTTTAGTCTGTCACACCCATTACACGTCTTTCAGTTTCTGCTCATGAGCTGATGATCTGAATCAGGTGTGTTTGGTTAAGGACCCTGCTGAAAAACCCAGCTTAAACTAGCCTAAGTTGGTTGGCTGGTTTTAGCTGGTCGACCAGCCTGGTTCTAGAGGGGTTTTAGCCATTTCCAGGCTGGCTTCCAGCCATTTCCAGTCTGGTCTTAGCTGGTCAGGCTGTGAGGTGACCAGCTAAAACCAACTTGACCAACCAAACCCAGCTATGTCCAGCTTAAACCAGGCTGGTCAAGTTGGTTTTAGCTGGTTTAAGCTGGTCATTTTCCAGCCTGACCACCTAAGACCAGGCTGGAAATGGCTGGACACCAGCCTGTAAATGGCCAACACCCCTCTAAAACCAGGCTGGTCGACCAGCTAAAACCACCCAACTGTCTTAGGCTGGTTTAAGCTGGATTTTTCAGCAGGCGAGACATGGAAAATGTGCAGAGCTAGTGCTCCTCCAGGAACATGGTTGAGAAGCACTGTTTTACAGTATTAACTGAGCATCATTGCACTTTATAAAAAAGAAGCTGTTGAAAAAAAATGCTTATAAATAAATAGTATATTTTTTTTTGTGTCTTTCACAAAAGTACAAAATTATCCTCATTCAATGTAAGTGACATCAAATAAGGGTCAACATAAAAGTAATCTAAATATAATCCAAAAGTAATCTAAATCCACTACCATACAATTTTAATATACTACAATATATATATATATATATACAGCAGATTTTTTCAACATTTCTAATCATAACATTAAATTTTTTTAATTGCTTGTTTATTTTACAGGGACAATACACTTGACA
>CAIGQZ010032119.1:2867813-2905052 GCA_903798205.1 Danio tinwini | reverse complement strand
CACACACACACACACACACACACACACACACACACACACACACACACTCTCAGGTCTCCCACTATCAACTTACAGATGACAAAATCCTTAAAACATACACACACACATCATTGATGAACACACACACACACACACACACACACACACACACACTTAAAAATGCTCACACAGGTTGACACAGACATTAAAAAAACATGTCATTGCTGCAGATGCACGCACACACACACACGCAAAAAAACCAAGATGGCGCCGAGCATGGCCGCTGTGTTGCGAGCTCCCAGCGAACTTCGTTGTGTTTTGTATGTTTTACTTGTATTTTTGTTGTTTTTCGTGCTGGATGTACACACTCTTATTGCCTACGACAGACACACACTTCGAGAAATTGGCTCCCTCGTCGCACACCGAAAACCGGACTTTGAGTTCTTCAACGACGCTCTGTTTACAAACACAACAACAGAGCCCTTTGTCTGGGCCACACAACCGAGGCGACGACGCAAACGCAGCCAGAAAAGAGGAAAGAGAGCCGGCGTCCTGGTCAGACTAAGACGCCGTGGATTTCGACCTCCGCTCCCCACCATTCTGCTGGCTAACGTTCAGTCACTGGACAACAAACTTTGCGAGCTACGGGCGCGCATTTCCTTCCAACGGGAAACAAGAAACTGCTGCATTATCTGTCTTACAGAGACCTGGCTATCTGCGGAGGTACCAGACACAGCTGCTGAACTTTCGGGCTTCTCCTTGCACCGCGCGGATAGAACGAAAGAACTCACAGGGAAAAGCAAAGGAGGAGGTGTTTGTTTCTTTATTAACAACTTATGGTGTGATGAGAGAAACATACACCCAGTTAGATCATTTTGTTCTCCTGATCTGGAATACCTTATGCTTCGGTGTCGACCATACTGGCTACCAAGGGAATTTACATCGGTCATTATTACGGCTGTTTACATCCACCCTCAAGCCAACACAGAGCAGGCGCTCAGAGAACTGTATGGGAGCATAAACGAGCAGGAAACCGCACACCCGGAGGCAGCGTTTATTGTTACAGGGGACTTTAACAACGCCAATCTCAGGAAAATCGCTCCAAAATACTTTCAACATATCACCACAAACACGCGTGTCGATCGTATTTTGGACCATTGCTACTCTCCGTTCCGGGATGCTTACAAATCCCTCCCCCGCCCACCATTTGGCAAATCAGATCACTCTTCTGTTCTGCTCTTGCCTGCTTACAGGCAGAAACTGAAACGGGAACCACCCACCCTCAGGACGTTTCAGAGCTGGTCAGACCAATCGGATTCCATACTTCAAGACTGTTTTGATGACGTTGACTGGGAGATGTTCCGGGCAGCTTCTGATGACGACATCGAAGTGTACTCAGACACAGTTACGAGCTTCATCAGAAAGTGCATAGAAGACGTGGTCCCAACAAAAACTGTCCGTATCTACCCCAACCAAAAACCATGGATCAACGGCGAAGTTCGAACAGCCCTATCAGTGCGAACTTCCGCCTATAAATCCAGAAATGCTGAGGAACAAAAACAAGCAAACTACAACCTCAGGAAAACGATCAAAGCAGCAAAACGTCAATACAAAGACAAGATAGAGGGTCAATTTAACACCAATAACGCAAGGAGCATGTGGCAGGGACTTAATTACATCACAGACTTTAAAAGCAACAAATCCACCACTGTGAACATTGCCGCGTCTCTCCCGGACGAGCTCAACTCGTTCTATGCCCGCTTTGAAGCCCAGGACAGCGCGCACACACAGCGCGCTCCCGCGGCCGATACAGAAACCGCCAGCACACTCACTGTTTCTGTAGCGGATGTAACGAGATCTTTCCGTCGCGTGAACATCCGAAAAGCTACGGGCCCAGATGGCATCCCTGGACGTGTACTTAAAGCATGCGCACACCAGCTAGCGGGGGTTTTCACGGACATCTTTAACCTCTCGCTCTCTCGGTCTGTGGTTCCCACATGCTTTAAGACAGCTACTATTGTGCCAATACCGAAATCAGCTAAAACCACATGCTTGAATGACTGGCGTCCAGTTGCACTGACACCCATCTTCAGCAAGTGCTTTGAGAAGCTGATTAAAAACCACATCTGCTCTGTACTGCCCGCTAACACTGACCCTCTGCAATTTGCATACAGAAACAACCGCTCCACTGATGATGCAATTGCTTTCACCTTGCACACTGCTCTGTCTCACCTGGAAAACAAAAACACATATGTGAGAATGCTGTTTGTGGACTACAGCTCAGCATTCAACACCATAGTGCCTGCCAAGCTGGTGATAAAGCTCCAGGCTCTGGGCCTACACAGCTCTCTGTGCAACTGGATCCTGGACTTCCTGTCAAGCAGACGCCAGGTGGTCAGAATGAACAACATCACCTCATCCACACTGATCCTCAACACTGGTGCTCCACAGGGCTGTGTTCTCAGCCCACTCCTGTACTCCCTGTACACACATGACTGTACATCCAAACACAGCTCCAACGTCATCGTTAAATTTGCTGATGACACAACGGTGGTGGGCCTAATCACAGATAATGATGAGACGGCCTACAGAGAGGAGGTGCACACTCTGACGCAGTGGTGTCAGGAAAACCACCTCTCACTCAACATCAGCAAAACCAAGGAGCTGGTGGTGGATTTCAGGAGAGAGAAGAATGAACACACTCCCATAACCATCAACGGGACACCAGTGGAGAGAGTCAGCACTTTCAAGTTTCTTGGAGTACACATCGCTGAGGATCTGACATGGACTGCTCACACAGACGCAGTGTTAAGGAACACGCCTCTTCTTCCTCAGGCGCCTCAGGAGGTTTGGAATGAGCCCCCACATCCTCCGCTCGTTCTACACCTGCACTGTGGAGAGCATCCTCACTGGCTGCATCACCACCTGGTACGGGAACAGCACCAGCAGCAATCGCAAAGGTCTACATAGGATTGTGCGAACTGCTGGACGTGTAGTAGGAGGTGAGCTTCCCTCCCTCCAGGACATCTACACCAGGAGGTGCATGAGGAAAGCCAAGAGAATCATCAGCGACTCCAGCCACCCAAGCCATAGACTTTTCTCTCTGCTACCCTCAGGCAGACGGTTCCGCAGCATTCGGTCACGCACCAGTCGACTGAAGGAAAGTTTCTTCCCTCAGACTATCAGGCTGATGAACACTTAACACACCCCACACAAACTCTCCCATACCCCACAATGCACACCATAAAGATGTAGCATGCACTGCACTTTAACCAATCCATACTTAAACAATACTGCCTACAACTATGTGTACACCTATCCATCGTACGCATAACTGTCAACATTGCCAAATTTACACTGTTTTTTTTTTTTTTGTATGTTGTTGTATTTTGCACTGTCTGGAGCCAGCACCTAAGCTTTTCACTCATCATAGCACACGTGCTGCTGATGATGTGACAATAAAAGTGATTTGATTTGAGTGATTTGAGCATGCATGCACACACACACAGGTTTCTCTGCAGTGTTCACCTGTAAGCAGCAGATGAGCAGAGGCATATGGGCGATGATCACTTTACTGGATGTCTTAGACTGAAGTTTCTCCGAGAGTTTAGTGCACAGATTCTCTGCTCCTATAAAAAGAAAACACTAATTATTTATTTGATTTGTTTTTAAATCTACAAGGTGGGCCATTTATATGGATACACCTTAATAAAATAGGAATGGTTGGTGATATTAACGTTCCTGTTTGTGGCGCATTAGCAGGAGCAAAGGGGAGGGGGCAAACTGTTCAAGATGGGCGTGACAATGGTGGCCATTTTGAAGTCGGCCATCTTAAATCCAACTTTAGTTTTTTTAATAGGAAGAGGGTCATGTGACACATCAAACTTATCAAGAGTTTCACAAGAAAAACACACCAAACACACTAGCTGGACCCATGTTCATCAACAAAGCCCAACAGCCGATCGTTGGCTTGCTGTGTTCCGGCCTTTAGAGATGGTGCAGTGCAATAACTGATGATTGTGAATGGCTGAGTGTCAGTGACAGACAGACCTTGCTCATCTTTGACGGCCCACACCATCAGGTCCACACAGGCTGCGTTTGCATGGCAGCGGAGCTTCAGAGGACTGGCTTCACCCGGCAGACGCTCCTCATGCAGAACCCGCTGGAGCTCCGACTGACTGCTGCTGAACTGCTCCAGCACAAAATCATGCACCTCCTTCACGAAACCAGACTGCACGTCTGACAGAAGACAATAAACAATCACATCTGACCTCAGACCAGCTGGACACGGACTATGTTTACATGCAAAATGACTAGGTTTGAATGAATGAATTAAATCTGATAGCTGTTGACATGCACTCTGAACATAATAATCTGATTCACATATCCGTTTATATGCGTTTCATATACATTCCCATTATAACTTTTCAAGAAAGCTTAGGTTCAACATCAAGGGCCCTATCATACACCCGGCGCAAATGTTGTTTGCTAGTTTCAGCTTGACGCAAGTGTCGTTTTGACATTTTTCACCACGCTGTTTAATAGCAAATGCATTTGCGCTTTGTTATGCGGGTCTGTGTTTTATTTAATTCATTTATTTATTTGTTGCGGATGTGTGCTTGTTGCGCTTGAATTTTAGGGGGAGTTTTCCACACGGCTTGTCCATGATTGGATGACGCCGGTGACGTCACTGGGATTTCCGGTATTTAAGGCTGCCGGCAATGGCGTCTCTCTCTCTCTCAGCGCTCGGTGGTGGCTTGCGCTCAGGAGGTCTGGCTGGCAGCGCTCCGCATGCCAGGATCCATCTACATGCCGCTCTCTTTAGTGTTTTGTTCTAGTTAAACTTTTGATTCTTTAGTTTTCTCAATGTGTTATCTAGTTTGTTTATTTGAATAGTTTGTTTGTTTGTTTCTCGTAGCAGGTAGTGGATTATTTTTCATAGGCACGTTTTGGTATTTATTTAGTTTAGCGAAGGAAAGCAGTGGCCCGGAAGACACACCTGATTTATCCCTCTTACGGGAGTGATAGGTAAGATCTGTCCATTTAAAACAGTTGTAGTCAGGGAAATGTTTTCTTAGCTACCCTACCTGTCTACATAATTTTTGTTAATTTTTTTTTTTTTTTTTTTTTTTGATTTATTGAAAATAAAGACTATTGACGGGACGTCATTTAATTAATTCAAGCGTCTGTGTCCATTATGTTTCGGCTCAAACCTTGAGGTTGTCATGCGAGCCAGTTTTGAGCCGTAACACGCTTATATGTGCACCAATAGGTGTTCTGGTCTAAAAAAGGAGGTGTGTTAAGGCGCATTGCTGGCACGTTGCTATTTTGAGAAGCTGAGAAAGACTGCACAATAGACCAGCTGAGAGAAGGTCTAAAGTTAGTTGTGTGCCTAGCTTACACATTGTTTAATACACACAGGATGTAAAGCAATACGCAAATATCTTTACAAATGAAAAAGAATTAAGAATTAAAATGTTACAATAATTATTACTTTCTACATAAATATAAAAACCACTGCTTTCATGCCTCCAACTCAGGGGGCTTATTCAGTTTATTCATGACAATTTGCTTTTGTATAATGTTATTATTATTAGCAGTATTATTTATTATATGCATATTTATATTTGTTTTATTAAAAACAAGTTTGGGAATTGTCCACCATCAGGTTTTAGACCATATGGGCCATAGCATGTGTATTTGGAAATAACTCAGTTTTTTGACCACACTTCATTATTACAGTTCATTTATTCCTTTGCTGGAAATTAGTACTGAATTCAGAAATAGTTTTGAAACAAATCTGTGCTAAAATGAAAAAATTATGTAGGCTAATGGATGTCTGTGCGTACAACACGTTTCCTTATTCACGGAAGAGAGTGAAAGTGAAAGTAAAGAATGAGAAGGCTCATTCTCGCGATGTTTTCTCGCTAGTGAAGCGCTCAGTTTTTCCATTTACAAAGTCCGCCATGTAAATAGCAAATGCGCTATGGCACGACACAACTGACTCTTAAAGGGAATGAGAGATGAGACTCTGATTGGTTAATTCTCAAAACACATCTACAGTATAACTCATTAGGAGAATAAGCTCAACCCTGTTAGTCCATGCGCCGCGGCGCAAAGCCGAAGTTTCTGTCCTTAAAATAGCAAAAGTGGATTCTGACACGCCCTTAATGCTTTTGTGCCCTGCGCTTTGGACTTTGCGCCTAGATCATTAAAATAGAGCCCAAAATGTGAATGCAAGACTGATACATGTACACATCATAGAGTAAATACATATACAATTTTCTTACATTTTTTTCCACAGTGTTTTTTTTTTGGTGTAATATAAAGTGACACCGAATAAACTACATCTTCTAAGCCGATCGAATTTCATTTCATTGTCTACATGAACGTTTTTAAATCCGATTACAAATGGATTATTTGGTTGCATACAAGTGTAGCCTCTGTGACGACATAAAGCAACACTACAACCAGCTTTGGATGAAGTGTTGCTTTATGTCTTCACAGAGGCATAAAGCAACTTCACAGAGGCATGTTACACTTATTATTAAAAATGAGTGCAACAACACTCAAAAAACAAGTTTAGTCACCTTTCATGTAATAGAGTGTGTCTCTGAGCATCTTGAACATGCTGACATACAGCGGGTCACTGAAGCTTTTGTAAAACAGATCCACGCCTGGATTCACCTTAATGAGAGAATTAGCAAGAACAGAAAAAGCAAACAGACTTCAGTGTCTGCTTTGTGGCAATTAAATATCAATGCATGCATGCAGATCCTGCTGGTATGAAGAAAGATGTGAGTTTACCTCAGTAACCTCAGTGGCTACAGCATCCAGAGATTTGAGGAATGAATCTGACACAAACTGCTTCACCTTCACCAAAAAGACAAACCACACGTTGTTTCTATGGCGCTTTATACAATACAGATTGCTCACTATATAACTATATAAATGCCCACTATATAAATCTATTTTAGTTGCAAAGCAGCATTGGAGAAGACGTTGATGCATCAGTGATAATATTACTGAATATTAACAATAGTAAAATAAGTCATATTTAATACATGTTTTTTTTGTTTCAAGTAATATTTGATCTCAGTGAATTTCTTGTTAATTAGATTTTTTCCCAGTGCAATAAAATTAACACATTTTTTATCATAAATACTATAAAATAAGAAAAATAAATACATTTTTCTCCATAATACAGGGCCCTTTTTAATCAAACAAAAAAAATGTCATTAAAAGTGTCAGACTGGATATTGATGATTCATTTATAGTTTATTTATAATTAATGCAAGCTGATCAACAAGTATTCTGAGAAAATATTTGACCAAATACACTCACCGGCCACTTTATTAGGTACACCTGTCCAACTGCTCGTTAATGCAAATTTCTAATCAGCCAATCACATGGCAGCAACTCAACACATTTAGGCATGTAGACATGGGCTGCATCCGAAACGCATACTTCCATACTATACAGTACGCTAAAATCAGTATGTGAGCCGAGTAGTATTTCCGAAATCATAGAATACGAAAATCAGTATGCGAGAAGTACCCGGATGACTTACTACTTCCGAAGTACTAATTCTGAAATGCGCATCCCATGCACGCTGCGCTATCCCATGAAGCCCCGCGAGAGAATTCATGAATGGGAGTGAAGCAACGCAACTGATGCAGGTAGGTCATGTGACCATGACAAAATGCCGGATGCAGTACGTCCAAATTACATTCATACTGTATAGAACATACTTTTCTAATGGCTGAGTAGTACGTTTAAATTCAAATGCAGTATCTACTGAGTAGTGGGCGGTTTCGGACGCAACCATGGTCAAGACGATCTGCTGCAGTTCAAAGCAAGCATCAGAATGGGGAAGAAAGGGGATTTAAGTGACTTTGAAGGTGGCATGGTTGTTGGTGCCAGACGGGCTGGTCGGAGTATTTCAGAAACTGCTGATCTACTGGGATTTTCACACACAACCATCTCTAGGGTTTACAGAGAATGGTCTGAAAAAGAGGAAATATCCAGTGAGTGTCAACGCCACAGCCTACCTGAGTATAGTTGCTGACCATGTCCATCCCTTTATGACCAGCAGGATAACGCACCATGTCATAAAGTGTGAATTATCTCAGACTGGTTTCTTAAACATAACAATAAGTTCACTGTACTCAAATGGCCTCCACAGTCACCAGATCTCAATCCAATAGAGCACCTTTTGGCATCATGGATGTGCAGCCGACAAATCTGCAGCAACTGTGTGATGCTATCATGTCAATATGGAGCAAAATCTCTGAGGAATATTTCCAGTATCCTGTTGAATCTATGCCACGAAGGATTAAGGCAGTTCTGAACAGGGCCGTGCACAGGGGGGTGGCCCGGTGGCTAGAGCCACTGCCACTCTGCCCTCATTGGCTGAGGTGCCCCTCTCAGCCTCAATTTTATTATCCTCAATAAAACAATGCCTTCACAAAAAAGAAGACAGAGACAGAGAGAGAAAGAACAATGGGAGGCTGCTGAAGGTAGTTCAACACTGAAAACATGGATTCAAAGCTCCGGCAAGCTAGTAGGTAAATCATCATACTGTATAGAACACTGTGTTTGTCACACTTTTAAGTCTTCTAAATAATTGTATTTTTACAACAACTGGAAAATTTGTATTAGCAAGAACCCACCCACTTAGTGCCCCTTTTTTTGGTTTGGGCCACTGCCCCTCAAAATGTGTGTGCACGGCCCTGGTTCTGAAGGCAAAGGGGGTACAACCCAGCACTAGTAAGGTGTACCTAATAAAGTGGCCGGTTATTATAAGCGCTAATTCCTATACTTTTGTGTGCATCATAAATCAGTATTATGCATATAAAGCACGGCACATAAACATCAGCATTATCTTTTCACTTTTTACTTTTTTCACTGCTTGATATTTGTTAAAAGAGCAAATTTCCCCTTTTTTACAGCTTATACTGTAACAATATAATTGCATGAAAGTATTAAAATATTGCACATATTAAGATTAAAATTTATACAGTATTTAATATACTACACAGTCATTTTTTAAACAAATATGACAAATTGAGGTGTGCAATAATGCCCAAAGGTTATCTTGATATTTATAGAATGTTTTTACAATCATAATTAAACAATATTTTGCATTGCTTTCTAAACAACATATTTCAAGACACTAGTATTCAGCTTAAAGTGACATTTGAAGGCTTAACTAGGTTAATTAGGGTAAAATTAGGGTAATTAGGCAAGTCATTGTATAACAGTGGTTTGTTCTGGAGACCAATACAAATATTGCTGAAGGGGGCTAATAATATTGACCTTAACATGGGTTTAAAACAATTAAAGACTGCTTTTATTCTAGCCGAAATAAAATGAATAAGACTTTCTCCAGAAGAAAAAATATTATAGGAAATACTGTGAAAAATTCTGAATCTGTTCAACATCATTAATATTTGGAGAAAAAAATAATAATTCAAATTAGGGGAGAATCATTCTGACTTCAACTGTATATAAAAATCAATTACAAAGCAGCATTACAGAAGACTTCAATCAATCAGTGATCATATGACTGAATATAAGCAATAGTAAAAATAAGTCATATTAAAAACATACTCCAGAAATATTTTAACCCAGTGCAAATTTTTTTTTAACATTTTTTGTTTGTTTAACTTTTTTCTTAGTCCAATAAATGAATAATTCATATAACTAATGGATGTATTTTTTCATCGGCTAAAAAGAAACTGTATAAGATATTAACCTCTGCTGCCAGAAAATAATTTACTTAATTGGATTAGCGAGAAATCTTCATCACTTAAAGGTTGGCACAAGATAATTTTTGAGTTAATTCCCCTGGAACATCCTACTTATGTATTACACAAACAAGTTGAAATTTCTTTCAATTTTGACTCCATATTTGGATTATTTGGATTATTTGGAACCTAATCTTTGCGCTATCATATTGAAAGTAATATTGTAATGGTGTTATTTTCTTTCCCTCCTGAATTATTAGCCACCCTCTACATTTATTTCCCCAACTGATGTTTAACGGAGAGAAAAAAATTTCAACACATTTAACAGTGGTTTGTTCTGGAGACCAAAACAAATATTGCTTAAGGGGGCTAATAATATTGACCTGAAATTTGGTTTAAAACAAATAGGACTTTCTCCAGAAAAAAAAAAATTATAGGAAATACTGTGAAAAATTCCTGAATCTGTTTAACATCATTTGGGAAATATTTGACAAAGAAAAAAAATTAACAGGAGGGCGAATAATTCTGACCTCAACTGTACAACTGTATCAGCTCATTCTGACTGTATTCTAATAGGTTTCATTACACCAGGGGTCACCAATCTCGGTCCTGGGGGGCTAGCGTCCCTGCAGAGTTTAGCTCCAACTTGCCTCAACACACCTGCATGGATGTTTCAAGTATAACTAAGACCTTGATTAGCTTGTTCAGGTGTGTTTGATTAGGGTTGGAGCTAAAATCTGCAGGACACCGGCCCTCCAGGAACAAGTTTGGTGACCCCTGCATTACACAGTCAGTGTTTTTGAACTCTCAAAATAGGATTGTTTTTTACATTATCATTTATAATCAAACACCTCTTCTAACAAGCACAGTTTATTAAAAGCCTTCTCCATTATTATTATCTGTAATAATTGTGTGTACCATCTGTAAGAGGCGTCTCAGCAGCTCCAGCGGGACGTTTATTTCAGGTCCGCTGGCTCCACTGAACAGAGGAGACATGGAGAAACTGGAGCTGACCGTGGTGAAGTAATAATCAGGATTCACTGCACTGCCATCGCTCAGATACGAACCTGACAAAACAACCATCAGATTTACACTTGATCAAGCACATGAAAAACAGAGAAAAGCATGTGTGTGATCATTAAAGGGCATCTATTATGCCTAAATCAATTTAATAAGGGATTTAATCACAGTTGTGTGTCAGCAGTGTGTGAAGATCTCCAGCCTCTAATGGTAAACATAAATGAATTGTATTGTTTATAATCACACATGATAAAAAACGGTCTGCAGAAACACTTTGATTGATACTTTCCCTTTATACGTGTCATCAGAGGGGGAAAGCGCCGCCCACTAATAACCAACTCTCCCTCATTAGCATAAACAGCCCTGAGTGAGAAGCAGCACACATTTTTAGCTCCACCCTTTTGTCCACAATAGGGCTGGGAGCACAATCTCATTTGAATTTAAAGCGACAGTCACCAAAACAGCACAATTGGGAAACATTATTGGAGTTAGAAAACATTATTTATAAGGTATTGAGCTAAAACGTCACATACACAGGGACATCAGAGACAATATTAGGACACTTTAAAACACCATTTGACCTGCTCTTCAATAGTTTCTGTTGGATACAGTGTTATATTACATGTAACACTGAAACTAGCTAAAATAAATGTATTTTCTATTTCATATTGTAAGAGCTCACTGGTGATCAAAACCAGTTCGAATCAGGCTTGGAAATTGGGTCAGTCATTGAACTGGCTCGAGGGCTTACGCCCTCACGATAACAGGGGGCCAATTCAGTTGACTCTCTTCTTCAATACTATGGCCGCAGATTTATATCGTAAATGAATAATCATCTAAACAATAAGGTTTTACAGAGTTTCTGTGGGAATTGCCTCACGAGATTTTGAATGACTCCTAGTCATATGCTCGCCTTGGGGAGATTGTGCTTGCAGCCAGATGTACAAATTTTGTAGAGACAAAGACATCTCTGGCAATTAATGCAGACGAATGAAAGACAATCGCTTAAAATGTTAGAACTAAGACAGACGTTTCTTTAAATAATATGCCATAGTTTTCCTCATGTGCTGTGTTTATTCCAACCAACTAGGTTAATAAATGTGTTGTCTTAACCCTTATAGCAGATTAAAATGATCTGTACGTGTCTGAAATGTATGATGTCTGGTACTAAACAAAAGCTAGTAACATTTGCAATGCATTGGTCTAAATGAAAAACTAGTAGTACAAACAGCATTCGTCTTGTAACAGTTGATGTAAGATAGTTACAATCTTACAAAAGATTTTACCACGTGAAATCAACATGCAGTCTGTTAATGATTGACCCTTACTACGCTGGTATGGGGCGTGGCCCCGCCCTTCATGGCAACTGCTCATTGGAAGACAGTGCCATGGGGATGGATCAAACCAGGTCACTTAAAAACGAACTGCAGCCGTAAAACGTTGCTTTTTGCATTAGCTGGCTTGCGCTCGCTGTTGCTCTCTGCCTCATTTCGCCTGCCCGGACAACACGCCACCACGCGATTGGGTCACCACGAACTCTCCATGCAAACCTCTTAAGTTTCGGGACCACCGAATCCACAAGAACTTCCGCAAACTGACTGTCAGCAGTCCGTTAACCCGATAACTCAGAAGACAACCTCCACTCACGAGAGAGGGAATCCCAAAGACATCAGAAGCAAGTCACCACCCAATCAGCTGCCCAATTCACCTGTACCGCCTGGAATTAATGATTCGAATCACTGATTCAAAGACACACCACCTGTGTCTTTGGACTGTGGGGGAAACCGGAGCACCCGGAGGAAACCCACGCAAATGCAGGGAGAACATGCAAACTCCACACAGAGATGCCAACTGACCCAGCCCAGCCCCAGCGACGTTCTTGCTGTGAGGCGACAGCACTACCTACTGCGCCACTGCGTCACCATAATATAAACAAGATTTGTAAAATACGATGTCTTCTATTTGTGGGACAAATGGTAGATAAAGTGTGAATCTTTTAATCTGATTCAATACGACTCAATTGAGTCGAATCAATGATTTGAATCTTCAGGATCCGATTCATTGATATGAGCTATTAAATCCCTGATCGATCTTATAACGTAGGCTGATCCCCTACAATATTTTATTAAATGTATTTGCAAATGCATTTCAGTTAACATTCATTTCACTGTAGGTTTAGTTGTATGGTTTTAGTCAGTCAACCATACTAATTAACTGTGAGGACATCACTAACGCAATGATCACTAGTTAAAAACCTTTAAGCATAGAATCAAAATAACCCTCCAGTGACTCATAATAGCCCACGCAAACAGAATTACAGCAACGAACAGCTGAAAGCACAGAGAAATAAAGAGGTTTATTGAGAAGGAAGTGCGTGAACTCTGAACACAGGATCTGCTGAGGAATGTTCAGATGTTAAAACCGTTTGTTCACATCAGAGATTAGAGATTAGGACACAGCAGACCCTAAATTACCTTCAAAATACTGCGGCCCTGGAGCTGTTGGAGAGCAGGGCGAAGGTCCACCGCGGTCCGGACTTGCCTGAACAACAAAACACAGCAGTCAAATTAATTATACATTCAATTAAATTATTTCTGGTCTTTATTTTTGGACATATTGTCAAGAGCTCTTAATACTCCTGTCAATCCCTGCCCAATAATTGCACTTTTTTCACTACCCCTATTGATTTTTATAATTGTGTAATGCATATTTGGTCACGCTTTATTTTAAGGTACATTTCTTACTATTAACAAACCTTAAACTAGGACTTTTGCGTCAATGAACTCCTAATTTGCTACTTATTATTAGTTATTAATGTAAAAGTTGGGTTTAGATATTAGGTAGGACTAGAAATCATGCAGAAAATGTATGAATACAACAATATAAATACAACAATAACAATAGGCATGTAATAAGTAGGCCTATTTCAACCTATTTATTAACATATTACTGTAAATGTGTGCAAATACACTCATTTTATTAGCTACACCTGTCCAACTGCTCATTAACGCAAATTTCTAATCAGCCAATCACATGGCAGCAACTCAATTGACGCCACATTGCGTATATTTGTTTACAGGCAAATATCAGTCTGTAAACACTTCTTTATATTTTAAATAACGGGAAATAAATATGCGTTATAGATGTGACCAAAAAAGTCGGCGAGTTTACAGTCTGCAACATATTCAATTCAATTCACCTTTATTTCTATAGTGCGTTTACAATGTAGACTGTGTCAAAGCAGCTTCACATAGAATATTATAGTAAATTGAAACAGTGTCAGTTCAGTTTTCAGTGTTTAAGTTCAGTTCAGTTTAGCTCAATTCAGTGTGGTTTAATAATCACTACTGAGAGTCTAAACCAATGACTGTATGAAATATGGACGTCGCGACGGCGCCATTTTCCATTAAACTATGAGAAGGAAAAATCGCCTTGTGACGGGCACAAACTGTCGCAAAAGACTGCTGAAATTGGAGCCTGGGCATGCGCAGAAGAACTGGCTGATGGTGCCAGAGGAGGAGCTGCAGAATCGAACTTCCAACAAAACACATGTACATCAAATCAACCACGACCCCCTAACTTCTCACTTGACCGCTGGTGTCTGCACTATAACAAAGGCTCGCTTATGTACACTTTGCTTTTACATAGGAGCCTGCGTTTGCTGTTTTATTAACACAATTGGTTGTAAGAACGTTAACAAAGGTAAGGTTTTATATAACAAAGATAACAATGTGTACATTACTCGCAGCCCGATTCGGCAACGTCGGCTCGCTAACGGCCGTCGCATCTGGCCCTTTTCTAGCATTGTTTTTCAGTTAAACAAGTGTTCGCATAGGATGTTTCCTAATATCTGCACACATATTATGATATTTTTATGCTTTAGAAGAGTCAAAAACTTACAGCACCTTTAAAAAGGAAACAAGCTTGACAACAAAAGATCCTATAAATGTTGTAACAAATGTCCTTAAATAATGCAGCTTGAAGTTTACAGCAAACATCAAGCGTTCACTGAGATGTGAATTTGCAGAAATCTCTCAGACATAATAAACTCAGACAAGTTCCGAAACTGTCACTAAAACATCTGTGATTGTGAACAAGAAAAGAATAAACGTTCAAATTAAATACCTAACACTCCCTGTGCTAAATCATTTGCCGTCGGTACGCAGAGGAGTGATCTCCTCTCAGGCTCCAGGTGGGATAGACTGAGGACTGACTGAGCCGCCTGTCAGTGCTTTGAGGCGGGGGACTAGCCGATGGCATCACCCGCAGCTCGTTGAGACAAGTAGGAATGGTGTATGGACACATGACAGTCTATAAATAGCTCCAGTAACACACAAAAAAGTTGCTAGATTTGTCGATAGTCGCTTTTTTGAAAATTTGTCGCTGGGGGAGGGGGGGGGGGGGTCTAAAAAGTCGTTAAATATAGCGACAAAGTCGGTAAGTTGGCAACACTGCTGTAAGCTTGTACTGCCTGCGGCATCCAGAAGTGCAGGCTGCAAAATACCTGTGCAGTCTTACCCTTAGTGCGAAAATTTCATTATTGTTTCATCAAAAAAATAGATATTGTGATAATTATCAAACTGTTATTATCGTTTTATCTGAAAAATATATATCGTGATAATTAATGATATCAAATTATCGCCCAGCCCTACGTGCCAGGCACGAAAGCTTGACAGGCATAGCAACGATAAAAAAGGAGGGCGGGGCTTAGCGAAGGGTCAAGCGGCACTTGTGTGACTTTGGTAAATCAAATATAATTGTTTAAAAACATTGAGTATTTCACTGTATTGTAAAATACTTCCTTTACACAAAAACAACTAGAAAGGGTTGACATATGCATGGAATTGCCCACTATCTTTTTTTTATTTATTATAATTGTCCGATTTTATTAAAAAAAAACGCATGTTACCTGTGCGTCGAGGGTAGTGGCGGTGCTCTTGCGTCTCAGCGTATCGCTCTGGCAGACGGTCAGCAGTGAACTGGGCAGAATGGAGCGGAAGTCATTGAAGGATCTCCTGCGGATGCCTTCAGTTTCCGCTGATCTGCGGAGGGGCGTGACCGAGGGCGGAGCTCCGCGAGGAAACAGCTGACAGAGGAGGGGCTCGTCTGCATTACCATATCGACCAAACGCCCGGGCCACGCCCAGCAGACAGGGAACCACAAACCGGCACAGATGAACTGAAGAGGAGGAGAACATCAGTTAGTGTCAGGATGAAAACCAAATATAATGGACCTTTTTCACATTTGCGTATTTCTCAGCAGCAGAAGTCATCATAGTTGGTAAACTCAAAGCGCAGTGAATGAGAGAGTACAACAAATAATTTTTTTATAATCCTATTAGCTGAAATAATGAAAGAAAAACTCCACGATGGTGTTATCAAGACATTCAGAAAGAGGAAAACAATAGTGTGAGACTGATAACGGCCGCCAGAAGAGAGGATAATGTCAGGTTTACTGTCCTGCATCCATACACACTGCGTTACAAACACCTCTCACAATCGGTCATTCGTTTTTTGTAATTTGATGCAAAGACGATATAATACATAAATTCATACACTTAAATTAAAGACTTTCAAGGATTTAAGTTTATGATGACCATTAAACGTCATATAAGTGTTGTGAAAAAAAGTCAATTCTGACAGAAGAGTTATATATATGAGCAGCACGGTGGCACAGTGAGTAGCACAATCGCCTCACAGCAAGAAGGTAGCTGTTTCGAGCCCCAGCTGGAACAGTTGGCACTTCTTGGTGGAGTTTACATGCATGCATGGGTTTCCTCCAGGTGCTCTGGTTTCCTCCCATAGTCCACAGACATGCGCTATAGAGGAATTGGGTAAGCAAAGTACGAGTGTGTGTGAATGAGTGTGTATGGATGCATCCGCTGCATAAAACATATGCTGGATAAGTTGGCGGTTCATTCCGCTGTGGCGACCCCTGACTAATAATGGGACTAAGCCGAAAAGAAAGTGAATGAATGAATGAATGAATGAGTTATAATTATTTATTTAAAGAGCTATTTATTGCACATACTTCTTCGAAATAAACAATCACAATCACAGTAATTAGATATTAATAAAATAAAAAAAAATTTACATCAAATATTATGGAAAGATTTATGAAAAAAAGTAGTTTTCATCATTTGACTAGTTTGATTTATAATTTTAATTAATTATATAATAATAATAATAATAATAATAATAATGCAAGTAAAAGTAAAGTGTAAACATTTAAACAAAACCTATCTTATTTTGCAAAGGTTTATTTGTGGCAATGGCCAACAACCCAATAGAATTCTATTTTTTAAGTAAAAAATTATTCATATATTAAATAAAGATCATGTTCAGTGAAGACATTTTGTAAATATTTTTAATATTGATGTAAATCTTATTAAAGAAGGAGCTGAGCTGAAAGGCAAAGCTTTCGATTTACCGATTTATCAATTTATGTTCCTACGCTCACCTATGGTCATGAGCTTTGGGTCATGACCGAAAGGACAAGATCTCGGATACAAGCAGTCGAAATAAGTTTTCTTCGCAGGGTGGCAGGACGCACCCTTATGGATAAGGTGAGGAGCTCTGACACCCGGGAGGAGCTCGGAGTAGAGCCGCTGCTCGTCCATATTGAGAGAATTCAGCTGAGGTGGCTCGGGCATCTGTTTCGGATGCCTCCTGGACGCCTACCTAGGGAGGTGTTCCAGGCATCTCCCACAGGAAGGAGGCCTTGGGGAAGACTCAGGACACGCTGGAGGGACTATGTCTCTCTGCTGGCCTGGGAACGCCTCGGGATCCCCCTGGAGGAGCTGAAGGAAGTGTCTGGGGAGAGGGAAGTCTGTGGTTCTTTCCTAAGACTGCTGCCCCCGCGACCCGGCCCCGGAAAAGCGGATAAAAATGAATGAATGAATGAATTATATGGGAAGTCTCCATAAAGATAGCTTCACAAGTGTGTCTTTGTGTGTGTGTGTGTGTGTTTGCATTTTATTCTTTGTGTTATTACAAGTATAGCAAACCAATATATTAAGGGGACATTACAAAATATAGTGTGCACAGTATAAAAATCATTATGTATATAGACCTTTTTCTTGGCTGCTGCATGGAGGGCACCATAGCGAGCAGCATCTTCCGGTAGAATGTTTAGAACTTTCGTTCAGAGTGTTTACAACTGGTAATTTGCGCTCTGGAAAATGGGTTTCAATAGCGTTTTGAGTGGATCACGGAGTGTTTTTGTGAAACACAACTTTGAAAGGTGTGTGTTAAAGCCGTTATAATCTGTCATATGTGGTTCAAGCGTGAGAGAAAAACGTTCTCCTAGTTCACGTGTCTGTCGTCAGAAATCCAGTGTGTGTGTGTGCGTGCGTGTTTCCCCGGCCTGTCAGCTGTTAGCTCAGCTGCTCTTCAACACACACACACACACACACACACTCGCACACAATACTTCACTGCATCATAGAGCAAACCAGATTACTGGCATGAAACTTAACAGGTGTGTAAGTCATGCAATTTACAAAAATGACCAACAAAAGTATGTTACTGATACTCTGCTGGCTGCTTTGCTGTTGATACTAATCGTGAGTGTTTACAACTGGAAATTTGCGCTCTGAAAAATGAGTTTCAATAGCGTTTGGAGTGGATCACGGAGTGTTTTTGTGACACACAACTTTGAAAGGTGTGTGTTAAAGCCGTTATCTGTCAGATGTGGTTCAAGCGCGAGAGATAAACGTTCTCGTTCACGTGTCTGCCGTCAGAAATCCAGTGTCCACACACACACTCGCACACAATACTTCACTGCATCATAGAGCAAACCAGATTACTGGCATGAAACTTAACAGGTGTGTAAGTCATGCAATTTAAAAAACTGACCAATAAAAGTGTGTTACTGATACTCTGCTGGCTGATTTGTTCAGTTTCATTTTTGGTTATGACAATCGTAAATGTGTATGCAGCACATGGAAAGGAAGGAGGACTTTTGTGTTGTGTTAAACAGGTCACTTCCGGGGTGAGCGCGGGTTTTTGTTGTTGTTGTTAGTTAACGGCCACGGTGGTCATTCAATAAAACAGACGAGTTCAAAACTGTTGCTTTGATTTAGTAACAGATTTGCTGTTGATACTAATCATGAACCGTTTATGTTTCATTTAGTGTGTAGTATTTACCAAGGTTTGTGTTTTTCTGTGATTTTAAAATGTCACTTTATTTTCACTTTGTCACTGTTGTTAAATCAGTGTGTTAGTGGGACAGTACAGTAGGCTACGTGTGTGTGTGTGTGTCAAACATTTTAGTGAATTACATTTGTTTGGGTTGGTTATATATTTGAAAGAAAGAGAAACTGTAGACTTTAGCGATGACGAGGCTTCATTTAAAGAGCACAAGATGCCGTCTGACAATGAGGGGAAAATGCTTCGCAGCAGGTGTTTTCCATCCTATTAGATCACATTTTTTAAATGATCAGTCCAGGAGGTGGCGCTGATCGACAGCAGTATTAAATAGATTAAAATAGATTAAAACTATCGTTTCAAAGCTGTCCGAATGTGACTGTTTATATGTATCAGCTGCCTACTGGAAGTTCTTAGCATTCTCCTTGCGCATACACGTAAAGCATAATGGGTAATTTTCCGTTCTAAGAAAAAGGTCTATAGGAGGGCTCCATAAAGACTGCTTTACACGTGTGTGTTAGTGTCCATCACCTTTATCATGGTTCTCAGGCGTCTGGCAGGTCTCCAGCAGAGACTGCATTACGTCCATGATGGCTCCCAGAATCTGGACAGAAAGACTCTGAATGAGTGTACAGTTAAAAAATAAGAGTGTAATGTAAAGATATGCGGAAGATCAGACCTGTGTGCGAGACTCTGGGTCTTTCTGAGCCACGTCAGACAGCAGCGTCACCAGACAGAAGCTGAAGTTCTCCGCCATCGGGAGAGACTCTGATCACACAACAAAATAAAGTCACATTACATGGAAACACAGAGTAATAAACGTCTTTATTATGAGGCTTCACACTAGAGGGATGTTAAATGCTTGGTTCTGATTGGCTGATGAGCATTCTAAAGTGTGATTCCACAATCACGAATAAAGTGCAGTGAATTAAATATTTAGCTCCGCCCACTTTCCACAGATGATGTCATTTACTCCATCTTGCATATCTTTCTCTTAAGTAGCATTGAAAAGTCTTTTTTCCCCCTAGTAAAATGCTCGATTCTGATTGGCTGATGAACATTCTAAGGTGTGATTACACCAATCACGAATAAAGCGCAGCAAATTAACTATTTAGCTCCTCCCACTTACCACAGATGATGTCATTATTTCATCCTGCCGTTCTTTCTCTTATTTGTAGCATTGAAAATATTTTTTCCCCTTAGTAAAATGCTCGATTTTGACTGGCTGATGACCATTCTAAGATGTGACTCCAGCAATCATGAATAAAGTGCAGCAAATCAAATCTTTAGCTCCACCCACTTACTACAGATGACATAGTCTACTCCATCTAGCAGTTCTTTCTCTTATAAGTAGCATTGAAAAGTCAAAATTTTCCCCTAGTAAAACACTTGATTCTGATTGGCTGATGAACATTGTAAGGTGTCATTCCACCAATCGCAAATAAAGTGCGGCAAATAAAATCTTTAGATCCGCCCACTTGCTACAGATGGCATAACTGACTACATCTCGCAGTTCTTTCTCTTATACGTAGTACTGAAAAGTCTTTTTTTTCATAGTAAAATCCTCGATTCTGATTGGCTGATGAACATTCTAAGATATGATTCCACCAAACACAAATAAAGTGTGGCGAATGAAATATTTAGCTCCGCCCACATATGACATAATTTACTCCATCTCACAGCTCCTTCTTTTATGAATAGCACTGACAAGTCTTTTTTTCCCTGATTCTGATTGGCTGATGAACATTTATTTCTGAATATTTTCAGATAAATGCCCAGCTAAAGTAGTTCCGGCAGGTTTTGAGCATATTACAGCTCCATATTACTCCGCTGAATGATTATTGATATTATTGAGATAAATAGTCTAAAATCACATCAAAACACAACAGAAGGCTTTGGAGGAGATGTGTGAGAAACTAGTGCTGCACACAGGAGCAGTTTGATATGGTGAAGTGCAAAACAATATCACAAAGTGTGAAACACTTTTACAAAGCTCGGGACAAATTTACATTTTGAAAAACATTTTTACCTATCATAAAACACAATGACATGGAAAAAAATATTTTACCAAGGACGAAACTAATTTACATTTTAGAAAAAAATTAACAAGACGCTAAACACTTTTACCAGTCCCCAAACTAATTTACAATTACAGATTCCTTACGGAAAGGGAATGTACCCAATTCCCCTATAGCGCATATCTTGGGACTTGTGGGGGGAAACTGGAGCGCCCAAAGGAAACCCACGCCAACACAGGGAGAACACAGAAATGCCAACTGACCCACTTGGGACTCGAACCAGCAACCTTCTTTTTGTGAGGCGACAGCGCTGCCCACTGAGCCACAGAGATTTCTTCAATCTTCTGAGATTTATTAGTTATATAGTTAAAAGGAACTATTATCTTATGACGTTTGCCTCACAGCAAGAAGGTCGCTGGTTCGAGCCTCAGCTGGGTCAGTTGGCATTTCTGTGTGAAGTTTGCATGTTCTCCTCATGTTGGCGTGGGTGTCCTCCGGGTGCTCCGGTTTCCCCCACAAGTTCAAACACATGCGCTATAGGTGAATTGGGTAGGCTAAATTGTCCAAAGTGTATGAAAGTGAATAAGTGTGTGTGGGTGTTTCCCAGTGAAAGGAACATTTACGCTGCGTAAAACATATGCTGGATAAGTTGGTGGTTCATTCCGCTGTGGCGACCCCAGATTAATAAAGGGACTAAGCCGAAAAGAAAATGAATGAATGAACTAGACGTTCTCATTAATGGCCCCTAAACTCTGGAATAGCCTTCCTAATAATGTCCGAGGCTCAGACACACTCTATTTTTAGCAAATCATACACTCAGTGCATCACTTAGCGGTATGACGGATGATTGTGCCCCACACAGGTTTTTGCATCTTGTTTATAAACACTATGAACAGCAGCTACGCTAATTATTCTCTTTATTCTCTATTTCCACCTGGGGATACTCATCCCGAGGCCCTCAGACTTTGCAGCGCCACTGATGCGATCCAAGACCAGCAACGAGATGATCCCAAGGTCTTCATAATCCTGGACCAGGCCGCATCCTGAGCAGCTGCTGTGGTGGTCATGGTGGAGAGCATGAGACTGATTCCTGTGACGCTCCAAGGACAGACGAGTCTTCGCTGAGGTTCCAGCATTCTCCAGCCTCCGGCGCCTAGACTGCAGCTCTGCACAAGACGTTTGGCCATAGGAGAAATGGTCGTGCTCAACTGAGCCTGGTTTCTCTCGAGGTTTTTTAAATCTTCACTTTCGCCAATTGGTGACGTTTTTTCCTCGCCGCTGTCGCCACTGGCTTGCATGGTTCGGGATCTGTAGAGCTGCGCATCGATGGAATTGCTCCACAGTGTTTGGACTCTCAGTAGTGATTATTAACCCACACTGAACTGAACTAAACTGAACTGAACTTAAACACTGAAAACTGAACTGACACTGTTTCAATTTTAATCTTCTATGTGAAGCTGCTTTGACATAATCTACATTGCATAAGCGCTATACAAATAAAGGTGAATTGAATTTAATAGACGTAATTAAAAATAAATACATAAATGACTGAAGCATGTTTTACACAAACTAACCGAAACAGCTGACCCCCCTGATCGTGCACACTGAATATAATGTGCTTGATCAAGACAGATAAAGATGCATGAGAGATGAATAAAGCAGCTGGTACCTTTACACTTTCTCCCAGCATTCTCCTCCACCCACTGCACTCTGGGTAATCCCTTCAGCAGACTCAGCAGGTAATTCACCACGGTATCTTTGTGCTGAGAAACACAGACATCACATATGGACAATCTGCTATCACAAACATCACACACTTTTCATTTCAATTCTTACATATTAAAGTAAATAAATAAAAATATATACAGCAGTTTATTTCCAAAGTTCGCATTTAAAAATAATAATTGGGAGTGTAATTATGCATAATAGATGTATATTTTTTTAACATCTAGTTTATTTCAATTCCAAACAAACCAACACATACAGACAGACACACAGACACTTACACATAAACAGACACCCACAGAAAGACACACAAATAAACACACACAGACATGAACAAGGAAACAAACAGACACGCACACAGACACTCACACACATTCATAAACAGACACACACACACACACACACACACACACACACACACACACACACACAGCTCCATCAGTAAACAACACTCACTTGTAACTCAGACTCGACCAGAAACACAGCCAGAGCGATGACGGCATCTCTGCGCCGCACGTCCAGAACAAACACACCGCGGCTGTCACAGGGACACATACACAGCAGCTTCTGCACCTGTGGAGATGAGAAAACACACACACACACACACACACACACACACCTCAGTCTGTTGTCCATAATGTGCCTATTTTAGTCTTAATGATAAAAAGTGTAATTGCAACTCGCAACCTGTATCTGCGCGTGTGTCCTTGTCAACGTTGGGTTACGACAACTGCATTGTTTTTTAGAGTGTACATAGCTGGGTTTTTGTGTACATTCTAAAAAATGCTGGGTTAAATATTGACAAACCCAACAATTGAGTTAAAAAAGCTCATTTACAATTATGGGTAAAGGACATTTATTCATTCATTTTCTTTTCGGCTTAAAAATGAGTGTACCCTTTATTAATCAGGGGTTGCCACAGCGGAATGAACCGTCAATTTATTCAGCATTTGTTTTACGCAGCGGATGCCCTTCCAGCTGCAACCTCTGGACAATTTAGCCTACCCAATTCACCTGTACCGCATGTCTTTGGACTGTGAGGGAAACCAGAGCACCCGGAAAAAACCCAAAAACATGCAAACTCCACAAAGAAACGCCAACTGACCCAGCCGAGGCTCGAACCAGCGACCTTCTTGATGTGAGGCGACAGCACTACCTACTGCGCCACTGCGTCGCCTTAAAGGACATTTATTAGATTTTAATTCAATAAAAGAAAAATTTAATTTAGACTCCAAAGACTTCTTTAGATATCTTCAGCTCCGGCAACATTTCTATCAAAATATTAAAAAAAGACACTGATGGTGATACGAACAAGAGTGCTCTAGTTAAACTATTCTCCTCAGCTTATATGGCTGAACCAATGTCAAAAACTATATCTATATGATATAAATTACTGATGGATCTACAAGGAGACTCATCTCTGTACATTAAAGAAAGACGGGAGAAAGAAAGTGGCATTACCATCTCAAATGAGGATTAGCTAAATATATGTAAATTACAATGGACTACTTCCCGTTCTTCATATTGGAGAGAATTTTGCTGGAGAAATATTATTTGTTTCCCAGAGATAGGTTTGCGGCTGTAAGGGCATCCGCTGCGTAAAATCGTGCTGGATAAGTTGGCGGTTCATTCCGCTGTGGCGACCCCAGATTAATAAAGGGACTAAGGCCCTGTTTAAAACTAATACGTTTTAGTTTTAAAACGCATAAGTTTTGCTACGGTTACGCCATCCGACCACATTACGCCGGAGTTTTCGAGCCCCGAAAACGGAGCGTTTTGAAAACGCTGGAGAGGCTGTTTTCATTCTAAAACGCTGCTGCTCCGTCTCAGTGTAGATGGGGGAAAACGGAGATATCTGAAAACGGAGGCGGGGCTGCAGACATTCGCCTATCTGATTGGGGCTTTTCCCTTAATATTAAGTAGCCTTCACACTGTTCAATCTTCATCCTCTCCTTGTAAGTTCAGACTTCGCAAATTGATAAGAAAAACAAACTCCCGAGTGTGTACTTTATAAAGTCATTCACATCACCCTGGCTACGCTGTTTCACTTTCTTAACAATAAAATGAAAACATGATGTGAGGAACTGCCTATTTTCATTTTGATATTATTAGCAAACTAACAGACATCAGAAATGTTGAGGCATCAGGTGGCTTCATAATATGAGCGTCATCTTCATGCATATTTATAACAAAACGGAGCCTATAACATTACTGCCTACTTTCATTTTCATTGAAAATACGAAACATACCCTCTCTTACAATGAATATCAGTTTTAATAAATAATAATGACCATTATAAAAGTGTAACGCACAATAAGTTTATACAATAAAGAAAATAAAAGCAAGCAATCAGTCAATGTGCAGAATCGGTGTCTGCAGTTACATTAATTAGGATATTAACCTAACTTATCTTTGTGCTTAGACAAAGCACGTTACCTGAGAACAAGTAATAGATTTAAAAGACTAAAGTCAGGGAGTATGTAGTTAGATATAGACAACAAGATGAATTAAATATCACGTTTAACAAATATAGTGAGATTAGATCCAGCGGGAGATCTGTGATGAACAGTCTGACGTGCACAGCTCTCATATGGGTATGCGCTTAAAGCACGCTGCAGTGCATGCCAGAGAGTGTGTGTGTGGTCACGTGATGTGCGTCTTCACCGTTTTAGTGTAGACGGAGAGCTGTTCAGAAATGCTGGGTGAAACGCTAGTGTGGACGCGGATCGTTTTCATTCTAAAACGTCGTTTTAAAACTAAAAAGTACTAGTGTAAATGGGGCCTCAGCCGAAAAGAAAATGAATGAATATATATATTATTTTTCCTTACTCCAAAACAGAAAATGTCATTTTATGGGAACTCAAATTATTGGAAGCATTGCGGTTCACAGGACGCTAATTATTTTCACATATTTTGGGGATGTCCTAATATTAGAAGCTTTTGGAAAGGCATAGCATTTTAGAAAATATGTTTAATATTTCAATAGATTTCAGCTTTGAGGTACTTTACTTGGGTATGCTGTCAATGGATTCCTTGGAAAGAAAAAACAAATACATGCACTGTATATATCGCAATTAGATATTTTCCCCATATCGCACAGCCCTATTGGGCATGTCCATAATTGACCAAAGATTTGGGTTACCACAACAGAGAATTTGTTCAGTACACTCTAATAAAAGATGCTGGAATGTCGTAACCCAATGTCGTAACCCAATGCTGGGTTAAATATGGACAAACCCAACAGTTGTTTTAAAAAGGCTCATTCATTTATTCATTCATTTTCTTTTTGGTTTAGTCCCTTTCTTCATCAGGGGCCGCCACGGCGGAATGAACCACCAACTTATGCAGCATACAGTATGTTTTATGCAGCAGGTGTCCTTTCAGCCACAACCCAGAACTGGGAAACACCTATACACTCTTGCATTTATACACATACACTACGGCCAATTTAGTTCATCAATTCCCCTATAGCCTACAGTATGTGTTTGGACTGTTGGGGAAATCAGAGTACCCAGAGTAAATTGTGAGGCTGCATCGTTACCGACTGCGCCACCATGTTGCCCTAAAAAGGCCTTAATTAAATTTTATTAATGTTAGGCGCGTCCGTATTTGACATTTGCGTTATTTAATGAGAACTCAGCATTTAGTTTTAAGTTTAGAAATCTTGTAATTCTTTTATAAAAACTGCAAGAGCAAAACTTACAAACTAAGATCTATACTTTTAATTCTGAGGGAAAAAAAGGTCTGAATACTTTTAAAGGGCACCTAGGTTACCACTTTTTCCAGATTTAATATAAGTCTTTTGTGTCTCCAGAATGTGTCTGTAAAGTTTCATCTAAAAACACCCATCAGATTATTTATTATACCTGTCATAAGTTTCTATTTTGTAGCATTTAGCATCAGCTAGCGGTTTTTGTGTACTGCGCCTTTAAGGCTAGTCCTTCACGCCCACCGTTTCCACGTGTCTGGCAGCGGCTCCCTCAGCTGCGTCAGACAACAGACAAACACGAAGGAATAAGATCTCACATAACGTTTGTGAGGAAAAACTACAGTAAGAACTTTACCAATGAGTATTTGATGCATGTTGTGGAGTTGCAAAGATGAGTCACACACAATGTCGTTACAAAGTTCACACACACACACACACACACACACACACACACAGCGCTGACAGGCACACACACACACACACACACACACACACAGCGCTGACAGGCACACACAGACAGCGCGCGTTTAGCTTAGCACTGTTTTTGCACGCAAATGTGACAGGATACAGGTTAATCTCCACTGCTGTATGGATGTCTGTTATGTTAATGTACAAAATAAACCTGATTTAACGTCCACAAACCGGGATTGAAGCGTCTTTTATGATTGTTCTGACACGCGGCTGTGTTGATGAAGTAAATGGCTGTAATTCAGTTTTAAAACATTTTAAACTTGTAAAACTCACTCTTGATCACATTTGATGATGATTGATGATCCTAGCAAACTGAACAAACCTTTTATTTACGGTTGCTTAGTGTGCACACGTCCTGGTCCTGTGTCTGGTTGATATGATTATACACGTTACTACGGAAACATGTTAATGCGCAGCTGTCAATCAATTCGGTGGGCGGGGGGACCGCACTCCTATGTCAAGTTGCGGTCGGTCTCAAAACAGCTCCAATTGGTCCACCGTTTTTATGTTGTTAAATTGAAAAAACAGGACTGAGTGTGTTTACATCACCCCAATATGATGCTCTATACACTATACCTACACAAATGTCTGTCCAAACAGCTTAAAAAAGTTGATTTTTCACCAGAGGTGCCCTTTAATAATGCTGGGTTGCTTTAACCAAACCTTGGGTTAAACATAAACAAACTCTACCATTGGGATAAAAAGTGTCATCTAAATTAAAAAAAAATAAAAAATAACCCAACTGTTGAGTTTGTCCATATTTGACCCAGCATTGGATTACAACCAGAGCTGCACGATATTAGAAAAATCTGATATTGCAATATCTTATTTTTCGGCGATAAGTATTGCGATATGAATACAGTTTCACCAGATACTTTGAGTAGCAGCAGTTTTCTGGGGAGTCTAACAGTATTTAGGTACAGAAATTGGATAATCACAATGCAAAAAATGCTTTTGTCTACAAATATTGTTTTGTTTTCACCTTCAGAGGAAATAAGTCAAGATTTCCTTTCCTTTCCAATCGGACAAGTAAATATTTTCGCTTTGTAATGTAGATATTTGGACTAGAAACAAGACAAAAAATTCTGAGTAAGAAAAATATGTATTTCCCGTATGAATAATTCAATACAATTAATCTTTGTTACACCTCCAAACATAATCCTTTTTTGTGCCCAGATGTTTTAAACTCCCTTGAAATGTTCAGTCACAGGCCTTAAAAGCACATGCAAAAGATAAACTTTCACTCTGTTATGGTTAACTTAGAAGTGACTCTACAAATCACATGTGTTCTGTGGCTCCTGGTCAACTATAATTCAGTTGTGACTATTGCAGATGCACACATTGCGATATCGATGCTTAAACCATATAAATGTGCAAATTGATAGAAGAAACAAAAAGCCAAAAAAACTAACTCAATCGGTCACAAATCCCACAGCCTGATCCTCAGCAGCCGCAGTACCTCAGATAAAAGCTTGAGATATAAATAAGTTCCTTCTGAGACGGAAATAAGCAACGGCTCAATCTGCAGAACAAGAACAACCTGTTCACAGATTTACGCATGCTTTGACATCTCGTGAAATAACCCACTGAAAATAACATGATTTCTGACGCATGTTTTTTTACACACTCAAAAAAAATGCTGGGCTGTACTGTATTAACCCAACGTTGTGTCAAATATGATCAAACCCAACTACTGGATTACAAAAAGTGTCATTTAAATGTAGTTATGTATTTAAAAATGATTTCAAATAGCTAAAATTTCTGGGTTGTTTTAAATCAGGTTTATTTTGTACATTAACATAACAGATATCCATACAGCAGTGGAGATTAACCTGTATCCTGTCACATTTGCGTGCAAAAACAGTGCAAAGCTAAACTCTAATACTCTGGGTGCTCCGGTTTCCCCCACAGTCCAAACACATTCGGGTATAGGTGAACTGATTAACTAAATTGGCCATAGTGTATGAGTGTGTGTGTGTGTGTGAATGTGAGTGTGTATGGGTGCTTCCCAGTACTGGGTTGCAGCTTGAAGGGCATCCTCTGTGTAAAACATATGCTGGATAAGTTGGCGGTTCATTCCGCTGTGGCGACCCCTGATGAATAAGGGACTAAGCCAAAGGTAAATGAATTAATGAATAATACATTTAAATAATTTTCTAAAATTCCTGGGTTGTTTTAAGCCAGTGTTGGGTCAATTATAGACTAACCTGTTGTTTTTTTTTCAATTACAGTTTTTATTACATTTTTTACCCAATGTTTGGGTTTGTCCATATTTGACCCAGAATTTAAATTTTTAAAAAGCTCTTCGTTTTTTTAGCACGTACACTGTTGGGTTGTTGCGTACACTTAAAAAAATGCTGGGTATACATGGGCAAACCCAACAGTTATGTTTTAAAGCTTCATTTAAATGTATTGAAAAATTAACCCAATGTTAGATGTGTCCGTATCTGACCCAGAATTTGACTTCCGACAACTGTGCATTTTTTAGAGTGTACACTGCTGGGTAGTCGTGTATGCTTTAAGAAATGCTGGGTTAGATATGGACAAACCCAACAGCTGTGTTAAAAAGCCTCATTTAAATTGAATTAAAGAATTAACCCAATGTTAGGTGAGACCAAATTTGACATTTGCATTATGTAACAATAACTCAGCATTTTTTTAGAGTGTAAAAATGTTGCTGGGGAAAACGCTGGGCTGTATTAACCCAACATTGTGTCAAAAATGGACAAACCCAACTACTGCACTACAAAAAGTGTCATTTAAATGCAATTAATTAAAAATAAATTTAAATAATGAATTTTAATAATTTTCAAAAAATTCTGGGTTGTTTTTTACCAGAGTTGGGTCAAATATGGTCAAACCCAACTACTAGATCACAAAAAGTGTCATTTAAATGCAATTATTAAAAAAATATATATATATAATAAATTTAAATAATTCTCAAAAAAATCTGGGTTGTTTTAATTATGGACTAACCCAACTATTGAGTTATTATATATTTTTTTATTTAGGTTACATTTTAAACCCAATGCAGTGATGAATCGGTCAATGTGGAAATGCATCTAACAAGAGCTGAAGCTGAAGTCTAGATCTACTACACATTAGGCTTGACGGTGTTACCGGTTTTAAGACGCAACACCGGTGACATCACTTTTCCACCGTGACACCGTGCCCACATTTTTTTAAGTATTCCTTTTTTTTTAATTCAATATTTATTTTAATTAAATGGAAAATATAATTCCAAATAATTTACTTAAGACGATAGCATGCAGTAGGCTGTAGTTAAAATCTGAACATAGCTACAATGCTTCATAGTTTATTTATTATGTGAGGAGAACGAGATGAGTCGAATTTACAGAAAAAGAATGGCGGACGATTTAGTGTCAAAACGCAAAGCAAAAGCGCCTCATTTAAAAAATCCCGCGACCATCATCTCAGTGTTTAGTAATAAATAATCTTATTTTTTATTAAACTAAAAGTGATTGCCATGCCACTGACAAGCCAACTGCAGAGAAACAAAGCATCCTCGCGGCAACCACAGTGATCACTTTTTCCGAAGTTCATCTGTTCTGTTGTGCACTTGATTATTATGAGTTTAATGTTAATAAAAATCAATAATGAAAAGGCCGACAAGAGTGTATCCTGTGTGTGTGTGCATCGTAACTGAAGTCTCCCTTTTCCAAAACCGAAAGTTGCTTTGTCTAACTGGCAATATTTTGACTTTTAATCAAATGAAAAGTTAATTTAGCCAATATTAAAAACTTGCAGTAAAGTAAATGTGACGTGCGACCACACATCGAAACTGAGGTCTGATCTCATCTCTCTCTCGCTGTCATCCATCGATAGATGCCACACAAGTCAAGTCGCCTAATAATTATATTAATTATAATAAAATGAAAACCAAAACAAACAATTCATTGCATTTTTCGTGTGATAAAAAAATATACGAAAACGAAAAAAAAAAAATCAAAGTGTGGCTAGTTTGTATTCATGTGTTTTAATATTAATGAAAATATGCTTAGCCTATTTAAGCGTAACGGTTATATCAACGCAATCTCACGGCAATTCGTAACTTTTTGATTTAGTGGCTAATTCGTATGAATTAGTACGATCTAATTTGTACAAATAGGTACAATTTGCTCATCACACAATGACGGTTGGGGTTAGGGGCCACGCCTCCTTTTTAAAATCGTACATTTTCGTACGACTCAACTCGTACAAATTCGTACGAATTAGCCACTAAACTGACAAAACGTAAAATACTTGCGTTTCCTCGTGAGATCAGGCTGGTTATATACGCTGCCAATAGGCAAGCTATTCAAAAAATTATATTTTACTGTGTACTGAGTTATAATTTAAATTTTACAATAAAAACTAAATGTAGCATGTGTCGCTGTCATTTAAAACACGCAATTCATAACACACCAGAGCTGTAGGCCTATAGTCTATCTATGCAGTGTGTAAACTTACAGGGAGGTGTTGGCCAAAAGTCATAGCTACTGCGCACCACGTTACTGAACTCCAATATCTCTGAGGGAGATTATGTTACTATTACTATTATTATGTTATTATTGACTTGAGAGATTTTTAAAATAAAAGGCATCTTAAAAAAGGAACAACACGCAAATCAAAAAATAAAACTGGTCCCATGGAGCACTTGTCATCTTGCCACTGTATGCTGTGTAGTGTGTGGGCCCGTCAACTGACACTGGTAGAGAGAAAGAAAGAGCGCGCGCATGTGAGAGCTTAAAGCCGGCATCAATATAACCAAAAGCAAGATCATGTTGTTATAAACATTCCATTAACAATACTTGTGGAAATAATTATACATTTACATGGTGTTTGAGATTGTGTGATCAGTATAGGCTGTCTGATCTTTACAGAAGCTGTAAACTGACAAGCGCTCGGTGACCGCACAGTGATGTTCAGCTCTGATGAGGCACTTTTATTTAGCCTGTAGTAGATTTTTTACATAATGTTCCATTACTTAACATTTCTTTCATTTTTTTTATTTATAGTTTATATATAAACTGAGTGCTAGCTTGTTTAGCTGTGATCATTATGCAGGGATCATATTTCATATTCGGTTTATTCTTCAGTAACCTATAGATTTGTTAATAATTTATTTTATAAACGGACTGTTTATAAGGACTAAGCTATTAATTTATAATACATTAGGCTAATTAATACGTAAAGACATTGAAGTCAGGTAGGACAACAAAAGACAACCAAAGTAGGTTCCCCCTGTTGGCAAAGATAACCAAAAAGAGTTCAGTAAAGTTAGCAACAGATTCGCAGATTCGTATTTTCCGGATCAATAACTCATGCCCGAAACATTGTTTCAACACTATAGATATATACATTAGATGTTGCCTACGCTATTGTTGTCTATTAGAAGGAATGTGTCAATAGAGCCGCCATTTTAGTACAGGGTAGCGCTCCTTTGAAATGAATGCAGGACCAAGGTGAAGTGGAGGACTGTGGCCATCCAAAGCAAGAGAAATACACATATACACATATATCTATGGAATTTTCCCCGGTGGTCCGTATGCAAATATTTTTAAAAATTACGAAATATTATAATTTTACATCACTTTTCTACATTGTTGGATGTGAGCGCACGGGCATTCCTGACAAAGAGTGAGTGTTTGTGTGCATGGAAATGCATTACCCTCCTTCCCTGTTTAATTTGATCTAATCCATGTCCTGAAACACACCACCTCTCCTGCTTTCACTTCTCATTCTGACGGAGGAGCGATTCGTTTGTGAACGAATCTCCGAATCCAAGTTTCTGGCAGCGCTGCGTCTTCTTGTCATATTTCATAACATTGTTTGCTTATTTTATTCAACAAAACTAGCATAAGCTTAGAATTTAGTGCGAGTTGGTGTTACTTTGCCTTATGGTCACTGCAGTAAGAGACTGTATTATCATCAATAACATTACTTACATTACAGCACAAAAGTTCATAACATACAAAACGAAATCTTACCTATGAAATGTGATGACTTTGTGCTGTTTTCTTTGTTTGCTCGTTATTACACCCGTACACAGTGCTAAAGTCCAGCATCTTCACATTGGCACACTACTAGTGCAGTTAAATAACGTTTGTCCTAGGAGCACTGTACCAATGTGGCGGCGCTATTGACGCATGCTCAGGGTCCCTATGTGATATCTAGTGTATATATCTGTTTCAACACAAATAGCACCTTTTTTCAACCGTCGCAATGTATACAACCACCTACAACCTTATTTTCCTAAAAATGAGCTTTCCTACGCGCTGGACGCATTTTATTGATCTCTATGTGCAGGCAGCGAAGAGGCCGATCCTTAGGGACCGTCTACAAAGAGCAAAACGCAAAAACCAATACTACAAAAGTTGTCGATAAATTCTCTCTAACTCATTACTGAACTGTTTAATAACAGTGATTTTTTTGTAGTTTGAGGCCGAATTGCCAATTCCCGAAAGTGAATGTATAATACGCACGCATTTACAAGATATTTAAAAGCAGAAAAAAAGGAAACGAGAAAACACCCACCCCCACGGTGATACCGGTATTACCGGTAATGTCACATGTCGATTAACCGGTGGGGAAATTTCCTTATAGTCACAACCCTACTATACATGAAGCAATAAACACCATCAAACAGTCAGTAAGAGCAGAAAACACTGCCATCCTCCCTGCTGGCACTCACTGGCACCGCTGAGAGCCTGGCATCTGTGTTTAAGCCCCCGCACATGTGACAACTCTCGGCTCTCTCAACTCTTACGTTTGTATCCCTGTTTAATATGGAGCTGTGCAATATATCGTCAACATATCACAAATGTGCATACCACAAACATACACACTTGCAATAAATCAGTTGCAATATTTGATACACAAATATATTTGTGTGGCTGCCATATTTGAACCATATGGACAAGACCAAGCATTGGGTTAAAATGTCATTTAAATTTAATAAGGGTGGCTCAGTGGTTAGCACTGTGGCCTCACAGCAAGAAGGTCGCTGGTTTGAGTTCACTGGATGAACTAAATTGGTTGTAGTGTATGAGTATGTGTGTGTGAATGAGTGTGTATGGGTGTTTCCCAGTACTGGGATGCGGGTGGAAGGGCATCCACTGTGTAAAACGTATGCCAAAGTAGTTTGTGGTTCATTTCGCTGTGGCGACTTCGACTAAGCCGAAGTAAAAATGAATGAATAAATGAATTAAATTTAATAAAATAATACACCAGTTGGGTTTGTCCCTAATATGACCCAATGTTGGGTTAAAACAACACAGAACTATACAGTATGTAGCGCAAGTTTATGTCTTTATTATGTGTAGTTAAATATTGTACAGGCTGTCACTGTGGCGCAGTGAGTAGCACAATCGCCTCACAGCTAGAAGGTTGCTAGTTCGAGTCCTGGCTGGGTCAGTTGGCATTTCTGTGTGGAGTTTGCATGTTCTCCCCGTGTTGACATGGGTTTACTCTGAGTGCTCCGGTTTCCCCCACAAATCCAAACACATGCGCTATAGGGGAATTGGGTAAGCTAAAATTGTCCGTAGTGTATAAGTGTGAATGAGTGTATATGGGTGTTTCCCAGTACTGGGTTGCAGCTGTAAGGGCACCGCTGTGTAAAGCATATGCAGGATAAGTTGGCGGTTCATTCTGCTGTGGCGACCCCAGATTAATAAAGGGACTAAGCCGAAAAAAAAATGAATGAATGTATTGCATATGTAATATTGCATTTTTCAGCATGCTATTACATATGACATTTTTCATTTATATCACACAGCCAAAGTTTAATACATCACATAGAGCATACACACCATAGTAAAAAATAAAAAAGTTTTGTATATGTAATAATAAAAGATATTGAGTAATGCATTTGTTCAGTTTCACCAATGAAAATGACCACAGAGTAAAAAACTATAAAATACAGTACTTTCCAACTGCTTACACACAAAATCTTTTCATGTCACACGATTTCTCTCACTCAAAATGCAAAACGACACAGCAAATCTCCAAAACCAGACGCTGTTCCTCACCCTTGAACTCAATTTTCAATAAAACACTTTTTTTCCAAACACTACACACAATTCCCTACCTAAAACACACAAATCTAACAGGAAGCTACTTGCTTTACTTTTCAAAACACAACCAATCAGAATGCTACACTTATGCACCAGGGGGCTGTTCCATAAACCAAGCTTACAGAAAAAGCCAGGCTTATTTTAATAAGTCAGGCTTATTAATGGCATTTTCTGTTTCATAAATCCAATTCACGATAGTTCAAACACTTACGCCTGTTTCACACCGCAAGCGTCTGCAGCGCGCGAGCAGAGCGTGAGCAGCACATGTTTTTTCAGCGTCCATGTTAACAGATTAGAGCTTTCATACCGCATGCAGAAGCAAAGAGGCGTGAGCGTCGCTGAAGCAGCAGTGTCGCGATAGTTTCGGCGCTGAGTCTATTTTTGCTGCGCTTCTCACGCTCAATTAAAGTGACAGTGCATTGATAATGACCAAAACACATTGAATGACAGTAAAAAGCAATTTTACCCAATAAATGTGTCAATAATATCAACTGATTTATATATAATCAATCAAATGGACTTAAACGTTTAAAAACTGCAACAAATATTTATTTAGCAAACCAAATGTAAAACTATTTTAGTTTTACTTACGTTACACACTAGTTTTGCTTAAGTTACACACTAGTGTTGCAGGAGAGGGGAAATAGAAGTGGCCTCTTTAAGACTGCTATTTATGGGAGTTGTAGTCCATAGGGAAGTGTATTGTGGGTAGTGCAGTTCGACACTAATGCCAGATGATGTGAGGTCGCTGTGTGCTGTGCAGTTAAAGCAGAGGAAGAAAGTTTTATTCGGCTTTGTTTTATGTTCACTCAAGTTGTTCCACCCGGGAGCTGTTTGCACTGTGAACCTGACAACACGAAAATAAGTAAAAAAAAACTTCTGTCCGTCTCATCCTTTGCACGAGCATGAATTAACGAGCTGCTACTCTGCCGCTGGACATCGCTGAAGCGGAAAAAATAGCACTAGTGATACGTTGTATAAATATCATTATAACTGATCATGTATAAATATCATTATAACTATATTGTATATTATTATTAGGCCTGCAACATCCTGACAATCACAAACAAAATGACATGATATCACACGCTATTGTCTTCTGAGTGCACCAGACATGAATGACACTCATAGAGCTTGAGAAGCATACTGTAGGATCTTTATAATTTGTATATAAAGTAAAAAAAAATGTATTTATATATATATATAGAGAGAGAGAGAGATAGGTAAATAGATAGAATAGACAGATTGATCTGTGCAGCAGATGGAGCTGGTGTGAAAGCTAAATTCTTGCGTGCTGCTTCTGCTCTCCATAAGCGCTGCGCACGTGCTGCTCACGCCCTGCTTTCACTTGCGGTGTGAAACAGGCATTACTCCAGCAACTTATGCTGGGAAACTAGCCTGGTCTGGGGCAGGCTTAAACCTGGTTTATACTTTTGAGTCAAGTGATCGGCGTGACCCACGGCGCAAGCCTCGCTCGTAGCCGTGCATTTATACTTCTGGGCTTTGTTTCTGTTTTTCCTGCAATATACTTCCGAAACGTTAGATGGCAGTATGTGTTTATGTTTCTCTGTGTCGAGTTTCTTTGCTGGTGTTTTGTTTTTTTCTGAACACTTCCTTAATGTACAAGTGGCTCAAATTTGCTCATTTTGAGGCGGGAACCGGCGGACGTGCAACAACTTTAATCATAAGGTAAACACAAAACAACAGTCTCCATCCGGAGCTCCTTCACGGGACTCCACACTCGCTGCATCTGGCGCGCAGCTCTCACCTCCGCCCACACTAGTCAGCGCTACCAAGCCGACCAATCACTACAAGTTACATTTTTTGAGAGGTGCGCGTCAACGTCCACAACGGCCAAGGCGAGGGGCTATGCGTCCACGCGTAGGCTGTGCCATAGCATACGCGTGCACTTGACGCAGAAGTATAAATCAGCCTCAAGTCTTAAGTTCATGCTTAATCAAAGTAATGTTAAAGTAAAGTTCACCTGCTGTAATTTGATTCCATTTTGAATCATTTAACCTCTTAATAATGAATAAAACTTTATAGTCACTCAATAGTATATATATATATACACACACCTACCAAACATCTTTTACAATAGAACAATAATATATTTAAATTCAAATAAGTTATTGAAAATGAAATTAATACAAACTATATTTCAACTAAATTATATATATTTTTGTTATATTTTTTTTTTGTTTTTCCTTTTATTTAATATTTCCCCCAACATATTAATTTGGGTGTACTAATTTTTGGACTATGATCTTAAGTTTATTTTTACATACTCATACACGCTCATACACGCTCATTCACGCTCATTCACGCTCATACACGCTCATACAC
>CAIGQZ010032119.1:2812466-2859707 GCA_903798205.1 Danio tinwini | reverse complement strand
TGCGATCTGCTGATAACAGACACAGCGCGTGATTTAGAAACAGCAATTTTCTCTGTGTTGCACGTCAAAATGAACTTATTTAATGCAAAACTAAATGCATTTCCACACTGATTATTTAAACTAACAGGAACAAATAGTATTGGAGTTTTTCGTGCTGTCATGAACGCGACACGCAGCTTGAATTGTGAATGAATGGAGAATGATTGACAGGCGCAGCGGAGGGAAGCGCTGAAGTGAACATGAATTTAACCACGTGAATATTCATCTGTACTTCACATTAAACTATAGAATGGCTTCAAAATATTTAGGATATAGTAGCTCTGCTTGACAACTTTCTAGTGCCTTATAATAGGCTTCCTTCGTGGCTTTTGTTGGCTTATAAATTACACAGAATACTGCGCACGCGTGTAACGGAGGCCAGCTAGTAAGTGCTGTACAGGTAAACCTCACTCCTCTGACCTCTAAAGGTGTTCTAACGACAGACGCTAGAGGCCATGGTCTGTAGCCTTCTTGTCAGAGCAACCAACTCCCATGCGGATGGTCGCTGGTTCGATACCAGCTCGGAGCGGGTTGGGTGGCGTAGGACCGGCGGGGTGACATTGGTGCCGTGACCCGTATGAGAGTGAGGTTTAGGGGGGTGAGTGTAACGGAGGCCAGCTAGTAAGTGCTGTGCAGGTAAACCTCACTCCTCTGACCTCTAAAAGTGTTCTAACGACAGACGCTAGAGGCCATGGTCTGTAGCCTCCTTGTTAGAGCAACCGACTCCCATGCGGAAGGTTGCCGGTTCGATACCAGCTCAGAGCGAGTTGGGTGGCGTAAGACCGGCTGTGTTACATTGGTGCCGTGACCCAGATGGGAGTGAGGTTTAGGGGGGTGAGTGTAACGGAGGCCAGCTAGTAAGTGCTGTGCAGGTAAACCTCACTCCTCTGACCTCTAAAGGTGCTCTAGCGACAGACGCTAGAGGCCATGGTCTTTAGCCTCCTTGTTAGAGCAATCGACTCCCATGCGGCTGGTCGCCGGTTCGATACCAGCTCGGAGCGGGTTGGGTGGCGTAGGACCGGCAGGGTTACACGCGCAAGATTGGATTTGGATCAGTACCCGATACCCTATCCAGCAAAAATATGTGATATCGAACCAATATCCGATCCAAGTATCGGGATCGGTGCATCCCTAGTTTACAGTACACAACATACTTTATAGAAATTCTGTCAATTAAACTGCACAACCCAAAAGAAACAATGCTAAACAAACAGATATGAGTCGGCTCACTATAGAACAAACATGATTGATTTTATTTTATTTAATATTTTTGCATTTATTAGGTAAAAGTGTCATTATGGATGTGACACTTTTCCGTTATGGATGTGACGCCTGTGAAATTGCCACTTGTGTGATTTTGGCAAATAAAATATAAAAGTTTTAAACTCTGACAGATACATTTATGAGTATTTTTAAATACTGTAAAATACTTGAAAAATGTAGAAAAACGGTTTCTGAGCAATTTCATGCAAATGTCAACTTTGCCATGAAAAGGTTTTCATCAAAATAGACAAACCATTTCTACAGTATTTAAAAATACTCATAAATGTATCTGTCAGTGTTTAAAACTATTATATTTAATTTGCCAAAATCACACAAATTAAAGTTTTAAGTTGTGGAAAATATAAACAGATGTTTCAAAATAATGTTACCATATATTTTCTATGTGAATTTATGTTTTGAGTTTTTACTGCAAAATGTCACAGCCATAACGCTGGAATTGCTCTTCTCTATCTTTGTGTAAACTTAATTTTTTTTCATGGCAAGGTTGACATTTGCATGGAATTGCTCCCATATATATATATATATATATATATATATATATATAATCATGTCTGAAAACATAGCATCATGAAAATGTTATTCACGGTGCTGACGGTCCTCTAAAGGTCTACGTATTGCTCATTTAAACGTAAGGAGTCTTCTTCCAAAGATTTCCGAGCTAAGACTGTTGTGTTCGGATCTACGGTTGTCTGCAGTACTGTTTAGTGTTGGACTCAGAAATTGAAATTGCGAATTATAGTTTGATAAGAAGAGATTGAAATCGTAAAGGTGGTGGCGTATGTGTTTCATTAAAAGATCTGATTTGTCTTTTAATGTTAGAAATTATATGAATAATGCATCCATTGAAGCTGTGTGGGTGGACGTTTTAATACCAAAGAGTAAACCTATTTTAATTGGAAATTTGTATCGGCCACCAGATCAAAGTAATTTTTATGAATTGTTGGAAGGAGTGTTAAGTGACTTTGTGAAACCTCTCAGAACGGAAATTATGATATGTGGGGATTTAAACACTGATATGTCAAATATGGACTCTGTGTTATATAAGACTTTTAAACATTTTTCAGATTTTTTTGGATTGAAGGAAATTATTAAGGTACCAACAAGAATTACTCCCAAATCGCAGTCTATTATTGATTTGATTCTGACATCTGATTCAGCTAAGATAAGTTGTAGTGGTGTAATTGAGTGCAGTATGAGTGATCATTTTCTAGTATATTTATGCAGAAAAGTGCAAAAGCCGATGTTTATGAGCCATAATACTATTTTAGTGAGGTCAATGAAGAACTATAGTCCTACTTTATTTTGTGATATATTAGATAAAGTTAATTGGTCTGGGGTATGGGGATCTAGGGATGTAGATGCAGCTTGGGATTGTTTTAAGGATCTGTTTAGTAAGGCTTTGAATCAAATAGCGCCATATAAAAAAATAAGAGTTAAACAAAGATCAGACCCTTGGATTACTGATGATATATTACAAATGTTAAAGATAAGAGATGATAGTTTTGCAAAGTTTAGGAAGGATAGTGAGTGTAACAGTTACGAGTTTTATAAAATAAAGAGAAATGAGGTTAGGAACAAAATAAGAGAGGCAAAAAGGGTTTATTTTAAGGATAGGTTTAATGTAAATAAATTTGAACCAAAAAAACTTTGGGATGTATTGAGAAATCTAGGTTATTCAAATGCTAAAAATAAGAAATTATCTAAAATTAACTTAGAGGTGGAAGACAAATTAATAGTTTATCCTAAGGATATTGCCGAATCTTTTAATCAGTATTTTACATTGTTAGCAAAAAAATTATGTGGTCAGCTTATACAGGGCAACCAGCTATTTACAACGAAGATATAGTGATTTCTTTTTATAGACAACAGGAAATTTTTCCAGATTCCTTTAGTTTAAGACGAGTTACAGAAAGTGAAGTTTTGAAAAAAAAATTAATGAGTTAAAATTAAATAAGTCACCTGGAATTGATAATATTCCTGTAAGATTTTTTAAAGACTCTGTTAAAGCGATTGCCCCCTTGGTATCACATATTTTAAATTTATCTATTGAACAAGGAAAAATACCATGTGATTTTAAAAGTGCCAGAGTTATACCATTATATAAAAAAGGATGTAAATTAGATATGGTTAATTACAGACCTGTTTCAATCTTGGGGGTGATGTCTAAAATTCTGGAAAAAAATTGTACACGAACAGATAGTCAGCTATATTGGTAAAAAACATATTTTGTATGAGCTTCAGTCAGGTTTTAGAGCATTACATTCCACCGAGACATGCATATTACATATGACTGATAAAATACGGAGAGCTGTAGATGGTGACAAATATTGTGGAATGGTGCTGTTCTGAAGGCATTTGACACTGTAGACCATCAAATTTCATTATATAAATTAAAGGCAATTGGGTTTGATAAAGTGTCCCTAAAGTGGATTCAGTCCTATCTGGATGATAGAAGCCAGAGAGTTGACATAAAAGGTATAATATCTGCCCCCTTATCAATCAATTGCGGAGTTCCTCAAGGAAGTATTTTAGGTCCATTATTTTTTTTTCTTTTATATATTAATGATTTAAAAATAGCGTGTTCAGAGGAACTCTATCTTTATTCTGATGATGCTGCAATTTTAGTTTTTCACCAAGACAAAAGGGCCCTGGAAGAAATCATGAGTTCCTAGTTAAGAAGTGTGAACAACTGAAAGTCACAATATTTTTATTTTAACATTTATTTCAATTGTAATGTTTTTTACCTAATTATTAATTAGGGGCCTCACAGCAAGAAGGTCGCTGGTTCGGGCCTCACAGCAAGAAGGTCACTGGTTCAAGCCTCAGCTGGGCCAGTTGGCATTTCTGTGTGGAGTTTGCATGTTCTCCCTGTGTTGGCGTGGGTTTCCTCAGAGTGCTCCGGTTTCCCCCACAGTCCAAACATCTGCATTATATGGGAATTGATTAACTAAATTGGCTGTAGTGTATGAGTGTGTGTGTGTGAATGCGTATTTGGGTGTTCCCAGTACAGGGTTGCGGCTGGAAGTGCATCCGCTGCATAAAACATATGCAGTTCATTCCACTGTGGCGACCTCTGAAATAGAGACTAAGCTGAAGGAAAATTAATGAATGAATAATTATTAATTACATCACAATCATACATATCTAATAAATCCAGTAGAATTTATTTTTTTAAGTATCCTCTTAATTTTTTTCCATAACATTCATTATTCATAATATGAATATTCCATGTCTGTATATCAAAAAAAAATAAATAAATACAACTAAATGTAAACATTCCTGTTTTTCATAATTTAGATTGGTTGAACAGCTCAGCTCTGTCTTCTGGCACCAGCACAGGATGTCTGCCTACCCCAAATCCCACAATCCTTTCGCTGATGATGATGATGAAGAGGACTCACGCTCAGCCCAGAGGAGAGGCTTTAACTTCGACGACGATCCAGAGGAGAGTTCGCTGAGTCCAGCAGAAAGACGCCAGAAGCAGCTGCAGCAGGAAGTAATGCGTACAGCTCAGTCCGCCGTGGACAGCAGCCACCGATCACTCGGACTCATCTACGAATCAGAGAAAGTCGGGGCTGAAACCGCAGAGGTGAGACCAAGAACATACAGTTGAAGTAGGAATTATTGGCCCTCCTGTGAATTATTTTATCCAAATATTTCCCAAATGATGTTAAACAGATTCAGGAATTTTTCACAGTATTTCCTTTAATATTTTTTCTTCTGGAGAAAGTCTTATTTGTTTTATTTTGGCTAGAATAAAAGCAGTTTTTTATTTTTTTAAAGCTATTTTAAGGTCAATATTATTAGCCCCCTTAAGCAATATTTGTTTTGGATTGTCTACAGAACAAACCACTGTTATACAATGCAAGGTTTCCTGTACATTCATTCTTCCATGGCGGGGCGCCACACCAAAATTTATCCCGCCACGGCTACATTAAAGCTTCTCAATCAAAACATTCAGTCGTTTTTTTTTTAATAGTAGATTATAATCCCACCAAAACTTATTAAAAGGTAAGTTAATTATAACAGTGCAAACTTTTCTGTAACCGTAGCATCGCTGTGCGTTATTTGTTTAACGCTTTAAGGTGACATGCTCACTGACTGACAGGTGCGTGATGCCAGCAAACACAACGTATAGCTTTCAGTTCGGATGAACACAGTTTCCATAATTATACTTTTAATTATAGATAAAGGTCTATGGTCCTGCATACAACAAACAAAGACTTGATCTTGCTGGAGTTTATAGCCGTCTCATTTTTCTTCAGGACGCATGCCGCTCTGTAGGTCTATTGGAGACATTCATAAATATTCCTAGCCAATCTAATAAATGTTGGAGACTTACTCACTACATAAACACACTAAATTGCACTTCAGCAGCGCACAAGAAAATCTGCACTTGAGCAGCGTAGCTATTTGAGGGCGTGCAAGACGTTTTGTGCACTAGCAGAGGAAACCGGCACGCAAGCAAAGTGATTCACATGCTCGTATCACATAAATGCGGACATTTGTCATTGAAATAACGTCATAGGTAGTTGGTAGATCTCTGTAAAACGCCTGCCGGAAACACTGCGATGACTTGTTAATTAACCTAGTTAATTAACACTGTGATGACCTAATTAACCTAGTTAAGCCTTTCAATGTCCCTTTAAGCTGAATACTAGTAGAAGAATATCTACTCAAATATTATGTGCTGTCATCATGGCAAGAGAAAATAAATCAGTTATTAGAAATGAGTTATAAAAACTATTATGATTAGAAATGTGTTAAAAAGCATCTCTCTGTTAAACAGAAATTGGAGAAAAGATATACAGGGGGGCTAATAACTCTGAGGTCAACTGTGTTGTCCAAAAAATCAGGTTACAGTTTTGACTTCTTCATATCTTGAAGGGATAGTTCACCCAAAAATGAAAATTTTACCCTTTACTTTCTGGTTTTAGATTTATTTCCTGCATAGCAGCACCAAGATAAAATTAATACCATATTTCAGTACAAAACACCAACAAAAAAAGAACAAAATTGTTAACAAATGCTTGTTTATGTCCATGTTATGTACTCATTTCAAACCTATATGAGTTTCTCTCTTCTGTTGAACACTAAAGAAGATATTTTGACAAATCTTGGAAACCTGTAACCACTGACTTCCATAGTATTTGATTTTATTGCTGTGGAAGTCAATGGTTACAGGTTTCCAGCATTCTTCAAAGTATCTTCTTTTAGTGTTCAACGGAAGAAAAGAAATTCAAGAAGCCACTCGAGAGTGAATAGTGAGAAATTTTAATTTTGGAGTAAACTATCCCTTCTAATGTGATTTAGAGCAGTACTTACCTGCAGAATTTTACATTTACCTTTAAAGAGGGTACCTTTAAACAGGATAAAAATGATTGTATTTGTTCAATATGTTGTGTTATAACAAATTCCCTATTAAAAGAGGCACTTTCTAATTTTTTGTTTCAATAAACTGCAGACAGGAAAAAAAAGTTTAAGTACATCTATCGATGAATTTATTTATCAACACTGTAAATTAAATGTAAATAAGTTTCAGTGTTTCCCCTACCATTGTATTAGGGGGCGCCCCACCCTCCCAATGGCTTTCCCTGCCTCCCTTGAAGTCAAGTTAGTTGTATTTTATATAGCACCAGATCACAACTTCTTTTAATAAACAAGCTAAATAGCCGTATGTAATATCTTATTTCCACAACGGCTTGTGATTTCTGTCTCTACATGGTCACGCGATTACAAATTTCTTCTCTCTGAATCGCGCATAATGGAGTTCTACACAGCCACTCTCTGCTGTATAGGAATGAGAGTGCGTGCCACATCTGACAGGACCGAAGATGCACATGCGCTCCTGTATATTATGCATAGCCTACAAGCAGCCACAACACAGGTAAATGATGTATGGGAGCGTAATGTGCTCGCTTCACAGCAGCTAAAATATATACAGATGCGATGGGACCTCTGTTTAGTTTATTGGTGCGACTCGTGCAAATGATGCTCTCTTTGTTGCAAGTGCAGTCATTGTATTTCCACTGTTTTGAGCTGATGTGACACGTTCGCCACTATCTAGCATCTCATCCAACCTTATGACCGGTCCTGGAAGCTCCGCGAGTCTCCCACAAATTTATACCGGCCCCGTGATCCCCAAAAATAAGTTAAAATACTCAGAAATCATGTTAATGGGAGTGAATGAGCAGAGAACAGATCGCGAAAGGCACAGTGATGGACTAAGCATTACATTTGTTAGGTTAAATGAATAGAGCAGTAAAGATATCACAAGTGCATATCCCTCTCTCTCTCATTGAGTGATCTGCTGTCAGTAGTTGTAGACAAGCAAAATATTTGAATGGTCCTGCATGCATTTAGGCCTTTTTACATAGAACTGAAAGTTCTGTTTTGACAATAATGCAAGTTTACTAAAAGCTGGCTGGAATTATTAGATAAATAAAACTTTATTTTTTTCTTAACATGAATATTTAATAATATAACCTGTAATATACTTATTGCAGTAAACAGTAGTTTATAGGCCTGTTTCCTTTTAGTATTAGATTTATAGGTGTGCATTTTAACTTCTCATGCATCAAATATGCACGCCAAACTTTTTCTTGATTGAGACATGTTCAATTCTTCTTTCACCGTTTGCAATGTTTCCTAATTGCATTGTAATTTTTCATAATGTTTATATCTGTGTTTTATTATTTTCTGTAGCGGTTCATTCCACTGTGGCAACCCCTGATAAATAAAGGGCTAAGCCAGAGTAAAATGAATGGATGAATTATTTTTTGCAAAGCTGCTTCTGGCTAGGACACATTCACACCTAAATGGTTATAAGTGGTAGTAGTAGTAACTTTATTGTCCTTGACAGGAAATTTGTTATGGGCATCACCATATTGCTGCAGACATTCCATAAAACAGGCAATAAAAACAATACAAAAATACAGCAGTTACAGAATTTATAATGCTAATTAAGATAGACTCTTGTCTATCTTATATAAACCCACTGAAACATGTACAAAGGATTTCTTATAACGGTTCAACCTACACTTTGGGACTCTATGGCCCAGTTTCACAAACCAGGCTTGGCTTAAGCCAGGACTAGACCTTGGTTAAATTAGGCTATTTAAGCCACATTTATAAAAATGGCTTTAGAAAAATACATTACTGGTGTGCATCGGAGACAAAAAAAATGACACTGCCATATTTTAAGACATCTCACTGCAAGTTATTTTCAGTTGAGAGAGCTTAAACATGCAATTTAATCCAAGACTAGCCTTAAACCTTGTTTGTGAAACCGGGGGTATATCTTCTACCAGAGGGAAGTAGTTCATAATGTGGAAACAAAAAATGAGTTGGATCGTTCACAATCCTTTCCACCTGGTTGAGGACACAATTCTCATATAAAACTTGAGGATTAAAATATTCATCGTGCCCAACAATTTTCCATCCTGTCTTTAAGAGATGCATCAACTTGGATTTACACTGAACAGATAGGTTGTCAAACCACACTGTGATACCATATCTAACAATGCTTTCAAGATATTATGTGCTGTCATCATGGCAAGAGGTTTTTTTTTTGCCTTATAAAACAAAATCATGAGCTGCTTGTTAGCTCCAAAAAGACATAACCTCTGTAAAAAATACAATCTCTGGTGTAAACGAGAACAAACACACTCAATGTGTGTTTTCCATGTGAAAGAACTATCGATGTAAATGCCCAAATACTTAGAGGTTTTTGACTTGAGTGATAGGATGGTCGCGTACAACCACTTGACGATGGTCACCTATACACTTTGGGTCAAATACCATCTCTTCTGTTCTCTTAGTATTTATCTTTAGCTTATTTATATCACACCACTCAACAATCCGGCTAACTTCTGACTGGTAGATAACACTAATATCATCATTCTCATAAAGTAAACTTAGTATGGCTGGTTAAATGGTTATAAAAGATGTGTTTAAGGTATTATATGCAGCATTATTCTCTTAGGTAAGGCAAGATCTTCTCTTAAGGTTCTTAAAGGGAAAATGTGCTTAATCCATTATAAAACGTGAAGCATTAGAATTGGTGCTCAGTATCAGCCGATCACCATGACAAGGATTCAGTACTCTGTATCGACAGCAACAATCCTGTTTGGAGCATCCATAGCTTCAGACCTGGCTGTACAAGACTGAACCTAGAATGTTCTTCCAAAAGCCCATTAAGATACACTGCAGTGACAAAAGCTGCACACTTTGTGGATAAAAAAATATATAAAAATAAGTGCAATTTTTTTAACCTAGGGGAAACACTGAGTTTCATATAGTAAAATAAATGTCATCTGCAGAAAATAGAGATTCTACACTTTATTTATTAATTCATCAACATTATGTGAGATGTGACATAAGACTCTAATCTCAAGTCAAGCCAAGTTTAGCTTTATTTTCATTCCGCTACATGTGTGGATATACAGAGGAACGAAATGTCATGTCTCGCAGGACAACGGTGCTACATAATTAATCATAGATACAAACAACACTGGACATAAGAGCTATTTTGCATAACTATCATATACTATAAGATACGGTATAAGATATAATGGTGATTAGAAACAATTAAAAAGAACCATATCAGTAATAAAAGTGTCAAAAGTAGAGTGTCATGCAGGCAATTGAGGAATTTAATCAAACATATTCTCATTTGAAGATATTAAAAACAACAGTGGAGCAAATCTGAAAGATGCTGTTTTCCACATGCAGGAACTGATCCGTCAGGGAGAGGCTCTGAAGAGGACAGAGAGAATGATCGACAACATGGAGCAGGACATGAGGACGAGCCAGAGGCACATAAACACCATTAAGAGTGTGTGGGGGGGAATGGTCAACTATTTCAAAGGCAAACCCGAACCACCCAAACCTGCACAGAAGGACCAGCCGGTGTGTTACGAGGCCAACAGCAGGTCAGATTCAACACCGGTTAAATATTACACCAGACTACTCAAAAGTGGAACAACAGTGTATTGTTCTGGTCATGCTCAATTTCTTCAAATCCCAAACCACTTGTTTGTGTGTTTTTTTTTCATCTCACAGCAAGAAGGTTGCTGGTTTGAGTCACGGCTGGGTCAGTTAGCATTTCTGTGTGGAGTTTGCATGTTCTCCCCATCTTGGCGTCGGTTTCCTCCGGGTGCTCTGGTTACCCTCACAGTCCAAACACATGCACTATAGGGGAATTGATGAACTAAATTGGTCACTGCTGGATAAATTATCAGGTCATTCCGCTGTGGCGAACCCTGATGAATCAAGGACTAAGCATTTAAGCAAAAGTAGATGTCTTAATTAACATGATATACAAATGAGGCAAAGATTATTGGATTTCTTATGCAGCTTACTCAGGTGAACTAATTACTAAACCTAAAAGTAGGAAAATCGTGACCTTCAAATTTAATGATTTTATTCTCGTTTTATTCAAATATACAAGTTGTTCAATCCACAAAATAAGTAAACCAGCTGAAAATAGTAATCTAATTAAAGGTAATGTTCAAATTAACTATAGTTTTATTCAAGTTATATCACAGAATCAACCTAATACACACATTTCTGTCAATAAATGGTAAATAATCAGGTAGAAATGGCTAGGTAACAATTGTTTTTTGACTCTTTTTGTATAGTACATTTTATTCTGAATATTCAATTCAATTCAATTCATCTTTATTTGTATAGCGCTTATACAATGTAGATTGTGTCAAAGCAGCTTCACATGGAAGTTTATAGTGAATTGAAACAGTGTCAGTTCAGTTTTCAGTGTTTAAGTTCAGTTCTGTTTATCTCAGGTCAGTGTGGGTTAATAATCACTACTGAGAGTCCAAACACTGAGGAGCAATTCCATCGATGCGCAGCTCTACAGATCCCGAACCATGCAAGCCAGTGGCGACAGCGGCGAGGAAAAAACTTCACCAATTGGCGAAAGTGAAGAATTTAAAAAACCTCGAGAGAACCAGGCTCAGTTGGGCACGACCATTTCTCCTATGGCCAAACGTGAATATGGTTACACTTTACAATATTTTATAATACTTAAACATAATTTTCATTAGTGAATATTTAAATATATAGAAGATAACTTACACATTCATTCATTCATTTATTTTCCTTCGGCTTAGTTGCTTATTTATCAGGGGTCACCACAGCAGAATTAACCACCAATTATTCCAGCACATGTTTTACGCAGTGGATGTCCTTCCAGCTGCAACCCAGTACTGGGAAACACCTACACACACTCATACACTACGGCCAATTTAATTCATCAATTCACCTATAGCACATGTGTTTGGACTGTGGGGGAAACCGGAGGAAACCCACTCCAACACGGGAAGAAGGAGCCGGGACTTGAACCAGCGACCTTCTTGTTGAGAGGCAAGTTAAAAAATATAGAGCTGGTTCAGCTGATTAAAAAAAACATACAGTACTTTCAGCTAACAAAATACATGAACCAGCTGAAAATAGTCATTTAAAAAAAGTAACTTTGCAAATTAGTTAGTTTTATTCAAGTAAAACATAAATAAATAAAATATCACAGAAACAGCATAAATGCTTACATTTCTGCAGTGGTGGAAAGAGTACTTAAGTAAAAGTACCATTACTTGCCTAAAAATGTAGTGTGAGTAAAAGTATCTGCTGTAAATATTACTCAAAGTATGAGTAAAAAGTAGCCCTTTCTAAAGTACTCAAGAGTATAGTGAGTATTATGCTGTAAAAAGCTGATGTGTTTACATGTAATTTGTGGATGTGTGTAAACGTAACATTCTGTAGTGCATCTAGTTATTGCCCAGCAGGCACACAGCATCATAAGACATTAATATTAGGTTTGATTTAGATTATGATGTCAGGCGACCAAAATTCAATGTCTAGCCAGCATTATTTTGATAATAACAAATGACGTTGATATTTGGTTGATTTTAGGTTTTAGAAAGTGACCAAAATTCAACGTTGAGCAAACATCTTAAACCAACGGCATATATGACGTTAAATAATGACATTTATTTGTTAAATATGGCAACCAAAATCCAACATCTGATAGGCGTCATAGTGGTAACGTCCACACAATGTCAAGCTGTAACATCATTAGACGTTGATATCTGGTTGATTTTAGGTTGTACGTTGGACATTGAGGTCAACCTGATTTTCATTTCCAAACAAAATGCAACGTCCCCACGATGTTGGGGTACAGCGTCAATCTGACGTCATGTCGACGTCTTGTGCCTGCTGGGTGTTTAAGGCCATTTTGGTCACCATACAGTAAACATCTGTCATCTTCTCAGTGACATGCATCTAAACAGTCTCTGGGTCAATGCGTGCAAGATTTCGGACATCTTCTTGGACACTTTTAATGCTTCCATACAGTTTTCTGCAATTATAAATCGCCCATGTCTTGAGGTAGTTCAGTATGATGCGATTTACCTCTAGGAATCACAGGACTGATTTTTCTAATCCCCAGAGATGAGAAAAAATAAAGTAGTGACTGCAGATTGATGGAAAGTAGTGGAGTAAAAGTACAGATACAGCACTAAAAATATACTTAGAGGGAAGTAAAAGTACACGTTTATAAAACTATTTAGTAAATTACAATTCCTGAGAAAAACTATACGATTACAGTCATTTGATTATTTGTAGTTTGTTGATACACCTCTGCATTTCTGACAATAAATGGTTTTAAAGGGACAGTTCACCCACAAATAAAAAAACCTGTCATCATTTCCTCATCCTCCACTTGTTCCAAACCGGTTTCATACTCAAGTGGTTATAAAGTGGAGTGTCTTTCTTCTGTTGAACACACAGCAAGACATCCTTAAGAATGCTGTAATTGACATGCATAGTATTTGTTTGTTCCTGCTAAGAAAGTTAATAGCTGCTTTTCACAACATTCTTCAGAATATCTTGCTTTGTGTTCAACAGAAAAAAAACTCCACTATATAATCGCTTGAGTATGAGGAAATGAGGAAATGCGCAGTTTTGGGTGAACGGTCCCTTTACTTTCATCCCACTGTCTCACTTTTTGCATTGTACAACATTCGAGAATAACATTTAGCTGAAAAAATATGAAAACAGTCATCTAATTCTGTCGTTTTGTATATGTCTGATCAATTTTAGGCTACAGACTGCACTTGCGGAGAGCAAACAGCAGGAAGACAAATATCAGGCCAGTCATCCGAACCTTAGGAAACTGGAAACATCTGGTAAACACACACACACACACACACACACACACACACGTTCACTTACAAACTTACCTATATTCCTTTGAGAGCCAGTACCTCAGAAATATACCTAATGATGTGATTTCAATTAGTTTAATTCTAAAATAATGCAGAGTTGTATTTTAACGGAATGTTGGGTCAAATATGTACAAGCCCAACATTGGCTTAATTCAATTTAAAATACACTTTTTAACTCAACATTGGTTTTGTTCATATTCGACCAAAACATGCATATCAACACAAGAGAACAGAAAGGACATTAAATGTGGAAAATAAACTTTAAAATTGTATTTATTTATTTGTATGCATGCATGCATGGATGTATGTTTGTGTGTATGCCCTCACTGGCCACTTTATTAGGTACACCTGACTAATACCGGGTTGGTCCCCATTTCACTTCAGAAATGCCTTAATTCTTTGTGGCATAAATTCAACAAGGTACTGGAAATATTCCTCAGAGATTTTGCTCCATATTGACATGATAGCATCACGCAGTTGCTGCAGATTTGCCGGCTGCACATCCATGATGCCAATCTCCTGTTCCACCACATCCCAAAGGTGCTCTATTGGATTGAGTTCTGGTGACTGTGGAGGCCATTTGAGTACAGTGAACTCATCATCATGTTTAAGAAATCAGTCTGAGATGATTCACGCTTTATGACATGGTGTGTTAGACTGGAAGTAGCCATCAGAAGATGGGCACACTGTGGTCATAAAGGGATGGACATGCTCAGCAACAATACTCAGGTAGGCTGTGGAGTTCACATGATGCTCAATTGGTACTAATGGACCCAAAGTGTGCTAAGAAAATATCCCCCACACCATTACACCACCACCACAACGAGCCTGAATCATTGATACAAGGCAGGATGGATCCATGCTTTCATGTTGTTGATGGCAAATTCTGACCCGACCATCCGAATGTGGCAGCAGAAATGGAGACTCATCAGACCAGGCAACGTTTCTCCAATCTTCTATTGTCCAGTTTTGGTGAGCCTGTGTAAATTGTAGCCTCAGTTTCCTGTTCTTAGCTGACAGGAGTTGCACCCGGTGTGGTCTTCTGCTGCTGTAGCCCATCCGCCTCAAGGTTGGACGTGTTGTGTGTTCAGAGATTCTCTTCTGCAGACCTCTGTTGTAACGAGTGCTTATTTAAGTTACTGTTTCCTTTTTATCAGCTGGAACCAGTCTGGCCATTCTCCTCTGATATCAACAAGGCACTTGCGCCCACAGAACTGCCGCTCACTGGATATTTTCTCTTTTTCGGACCATTCTCTGTAAACCCTAGAGATGGTTGTGTGTGAAAATCCCAGTAGATCAGCAGTTTCTGAAATACTCAGACCAGCCCATCTGGCACCAACAACCATGCCACGTTCAAAGTCACTTAAATCCCCTTTCTTCCCCATTCTGATGCTCGCTTTGAACTGCAGCAGATCGTCTTGACCATGTCTACATGCCTAAATGCACTGAGCTGCTGACATGTCATTGGCTGATTAGGAATTTGCGTTAACTAGCAGTTGGACAGGTGTACCTAATAAAGTGGCCGGTAAGTGTATGTACATCAACAGAATATTAAGTGTAAAGATCGTGTTCCATAAAGACATTTTGATTAGTAATACACATTGCTAAGAGATGATTTTGGAAAACTCTAAAAGGTGATTTTTCTCTCAGATTCCAGTTATATCTCAGCCAAATATGTTCCAGTCCTAATAAATCATACATAAATGAAAATCTGATTTATAAATCTCAATTTCCCACAAAAAATGATTACCTTTACGACTGGTTTTGTCATCATTAATGTTTGTTTAAGCAGGATTTGGAGCTTCTGCATCTTCTCTTGACAATGGCTCGTCTGATCAGAACGGATTTCCCAAAAACAAACAGCTACGAGCCGCTCACCAGCAATTGGACAGAAACCTGGGTGAGAAACATAAAAGCAGACTTTCTCCTACCTCCATCCGTGGACTCTGGATGTGACAGTGTGTGTGTGTGTGTGTGTGTGTGTATGTATGTTTGTGTCCTCCAGATGAGATGTCTCTAGGTCTGGGCCGGCTGAAGAATCTGGGTCTGGGCTTGCAGACGGAGATCGACGAGCAGGACGTTTCTCTGGACGCTCTGCTCAATAAAGCCGACACCATGGACGGGAAGATCAGCTCCACCAACCGGCAGCTCAAAAGCCTTAAATAGACTCAGAGGGTGATGTCACTTCCTGGAGACGTGGCCGAGGTGATCATTATTGAAAACATATGCGCTCGTAAACATTTCTCAAGTTCTCTCCAAGAGAAGTGTGTGTTGGACAGAGAAAAATAAAACAAAATAAGAGACATGAACAACATATGATGGTTTGAGGTGACAAAAAACATTATAGTAACAATGATGAAAATAGTTTTGTCTAATTTTTTTATGCAAATATTGATTCTTAAAGGGACAGTTCACCCAAAAATGAATATTTGCTCACTATTTACTCTGCCTCAAGTGTTTCAAAACCTTCATGAGTTTCTTTCTTTTGTTGAACACTAAAGAAGATATTTTAAAGAATGCTGAAAACCGGTAACCATTGACTTCCATAGTATTTTTTTTCCTACTATGAAAGTCAATGGTTATCGGTTTTCAGCATTCTTCAAAATATCTTCTTTAATGTTTAACAGAGGTGAGTAAATGATGACTGAATTTAAATTTTTGGGTGAACTGTCTCTTTAAGAGAATATATGGTTATTTCTACTGGGAAGCAAGACAAATAAAACGGAGTGGGAAATTAAATTAGTCACTAACTATAATTGTAAATATGCTGGTTTAGAGTTAAACTGTTTGTAAGCTTTGTGTTAAAAATGCTACCTGTAAAAATATAAAGTTTGTCAGACATGAACACCACAATCATTGCACTCCTTAAAGGGACAGTTCACCCCAAAATAAAATTCTGTCATCATTTACTGGTTTCTTTCCTCTGTTAAACACAAAGGAAGATAAACCCTATAACTGCGCAAAATTGGGTTTAATATTATATATAATGTGAAATCTGCATTCATCAGTCATTTTTTATAAATGTTTATGCTCATTTGTCTGCTCATTTTGTGCTATTACGGTCCTGGTTATCAGATCACGAGAGACAAAGATATTGGTTTGCCTTAATTTTCACATTTAATCCATCTCAGCATTGCTGTGCCATTGCATTTCACCCTGTGCTCAGATTTTATGTTTGTCAAAGTTATAGTTCACCCTAAAATGAAATGTTATTGACCATCAAGTGATTCCAAACCTTTGAGTTTCTGTTGAACACTAAAAAAGATATTTTGAAAAATGCTGAAAACCGGTAACCATTGACTATCTTTAATGTTTAACAGAAGAAAAAAACAGGTTTAAAACAAGTAAAGGCTAAGTAAATGATGACAGATTTAAAATTTTTGGGTGAACTGTCCCTTTAAAAGAATATATGGTTATGTAAGACATAAATACAGAGTTGGAAATTAAGTTTTGCCTTCATTAGTCACTAATTTACTCTAATTGTAAATAAGCTGGGTTAGAGATAAACTGTTTATAAGCTTTGAGTTAAAAATGTCACCTGTAGACATGCACACCACACTTAAACTACTTTACAATCATTGCACTTCTTAAAGGGCCAGTTCACCCCAAAATACAATTCTGTCATTATTTACTAGTGTCTTTTTTTCTATAAATGAAGATATTATGAAGAATGTTGGAAAAGCAGTCATTGACTTGCATAGTTATTTCTCCCAACATTCTTCAGAATATCTTCTTTTGTGTTCAACAGATGAAAGAAATTAGTAAAGGTTTTGAATCACTTGTGTGTGAGTAAATTACATGTATATTTATGGCTGAACTATCCCTTTAATTGTGCAAAATTGTGTTTAAAAATATGAAATCTGCATTCATCAGTCATTTTTATAAATGTTTATGCTCATTTTTCTGCTCATTTTGTGCTATAACGGTCCTGGTTATCAGATCACGAGAGACAAAGATATTGCTTTGCCTTAATTTTCACATTTAATCCGTCTCAGCATTGCTGTGCCATTGCATTTCACCCTGTGCTCAGATTTTAAGTTTGTTAAAGGTATAGTTCACCCTATAATGAAATGTTATTGACCATCAAGTGATTCCAAACCTTGATGAGTTTCTTTATTCTGTTAAACATTACAGAAGATATTTTGAAAAATGATGAAAGCCGGTAACCATAGACTTCCATAGAAGTCAAAACAGATACTATGGAAGTCTATGGTTACCAGTTTTCAGCATTCTTCAAAATATATTCTTTAATGTTTAACAGAAGAAAGAAACATGTTTGAAACAAGTAAAGGCTGAGTTGGGTGAACTGTCCCTTTAAGAGAATATATATGGTTATTTCTACTGGAAAGCGAGACAGATTTGGAAATTTTGTTTTGCCTTTATTAGTCACTAATTTATTTACTCTAATTGTAATCAAGTTAGTTAGAGATAAACTGTTTATAACCTTTGTGTTAAAAATGTCACCTGTTAAAAAAATCTGACATACACACCACGCTTATACCACTTTACAATCACTGCACTCCTTAAAGGGACAGTTCACCCTAAAATACAAATCTATCATCATTAAATAGTTTCTTCTGTTGAACACAAAGGGAAATATACCGAATTTATTTTTTTTAAACTTTACTATGGATCTCAATGTGTTTTTTTCCCTCCTCAACATTCTTCAGAATGTCTTCTTTGTGTTCAACAGAAGAAAGAAATTGATTAAAGGTTTTGAACCACTTGTGAGTCAATTAAATGTATATTTGTTGATAAACTGCCCCTTTAACTGTGCAAAATTGCATTTAAAAATACATATAATGTGAAATCTGCATTTATTTGACATTTTATAAATGTTTATACTCATTTTTCATGTTTTTTTTCTGCTAGTACAGTCCTGGTTATTAGATTATGAGACAAAGATATTGCTTTGCCTCAATTTTCACATTTAATCCAGCTCAACACTGCACTGTGTCATTGCATTTCACCCTGTGCTCAGATTTTATGTTTGTTAAAGGTATAGTTCACCCAAAAATGAAATTTTACTCACCCACAAGTGATTCCAAACCTTTATGAGTTTCTTTCTTCTGTTGAACACGATAAGAAATTATTTTAAAGAAAGCTGAAAACCTGTAACTATTGACTTCCATAAGAGGACGTAAGCTGACATGTGCACACCTCAATTATACCACTTTACAATCACTGCACTTCTTAAAGGGACATTTCACTCCAAAATGCAATTGTCTTCATTTACTATAGTGTCTTTCTTCTGTTGAACACAAAGTAGCATATACTGAAGAAGTAATTTCTTTATTATTTTTATCCTACTTTGGCTGTCAATGTCTATTTTTACTCCTCAACATTCTTTAGAATGTCTTCTTTAAGAAGTTTATAGGTTTTGAACCACTTGTGAGTGAATGAAATGTATATTTTTGGGTGAACTGCCCCTTTAACTTTGCAAAATTAGGTAAAAAAAAAAAAAAATATATATATATATAAAAAATGTGAATTCTGCATTCATCAGACATTTATGCACATTTTTCATGTTTGTTCTGCTAGTACAGTCCTGGTTATCAGATCACGAGAGACAAAGATATTGGGTTGCCTTAATTTTCACATTTAATCCATCTCAGCATTGCTGTGCCATTGCATTTCACCCTGTGCTCAGATTTTATGTTTGTTAAAGGTATAGTTCACCCTAAAATGAAATGTTATTGACAATCAAGTGATTCCAAACCTTCATGAGTTTTTTTATTCTGTTAAAAACTAAAGAAGATATTTTGAAAAATGCTGAAAACCGGTAACCATAGACTTCCATAGTAGGAAGTCAATACAAATACTATAGAAGTCAGTGGTTACTGGTTTTCAGCATTCTTCAAAATATCTTTTTTTTTGTGTTTAACAGCTCAATCAGGAAGCGTGAGTAAATGACATTTTTTATTTTTAGGTGAACTATAACTTTAACCATGCACTATTGTGAAATAAAAACCCATCAAACATCTACTAACTTTCAATAGAGTGACTGAGAGGAGTTATGTTTTGGGTTATTCTGTTTTAATGGGTCATCTGTTTTCTTCTTTTTCCGGTTTATATACGAGGGTAGCTTTATATTATTTACCAGAAACATTGTACTATTGTTTCTACGTCATCTGAAACTCACTGTTCAGGTGTAGTTGTCCTTTTATTTAAGGGTTATTGTCTGCTGAATGTGACAGATGTGAAGATTAATAAAATATAAGGTTTTAATTTGTGTATATGTTTTGGGAATTTCACTCGCAGTCTTACGCTGCAAAAATACTTTTCATACTGAAGAGTTTTAGTCTTGTTTTTAGTCTAATTATCCATAAATTCTGAATCCAAGAAGCTTTTTTTTTAGAGAAGTAATAAAATAGTTTTATTTTCAGAAATAATAAGTCATAATTGGGTTTTGAAGTGCACCAATTTAAGACTTTATGTTGTAATTTAAGACCTTTACTGAGCCTTAATTTTGTGAAAAGGCTGTTGTAACCCCGGAGACCTTCCGCATTGGAGTTGGTTGCTCTACTAAGGAGGCTAAAGACCATGGCCTCTAGCATCTGTCGCTAGAGCACCTTTAGAGGTCAAAGGAGTGAGGTTTACCTGCACAGCACTTCACTAGCTGGCCTCCGCTACATTCACCCCCCTAAACCTCACTCCCATTCGGGTCAAGGCACCAATGTAACCCCGCCAGTTCTAAGCCACCCAACCCGCTCCGAGCTGGTATCGAACTGGCGACCTTCCGTTAACTATTATAATAGTTTAATAGTCCCATCACTGCTCGAGAACAAACTGACCCAGCTGTCTGTCAATGGATCTGTCTGCCTGTCTGCCACTAGTGCCCCCCAGGGATGTGTCCTCTCCCCACTGCTCTTCTCCCTGTACACCAACGACTGCACCGCAAAAGACCCCTCCATTAAGCTCTTGAAGTTTGCGGATGACACTACTGTTATCGGCCTCATCTGGAATAGTGACGAGTCTGCATACAGACAGGAGGTGGAGCGGCTGGCTTTATGGTGCAGATACAACAACCTGGAGCTGAACACACTCAAAACAGTGGAGATGATAGTGGACTTTAGGAGAAACCCCCTGCACTCCCCCCACTCACCATCATGATGAGTGTGGCTGCAGTAGAGTCATTCAGGTTCCTGGGCACCACCATCTCTCAGGATCTGAAGTGGGACATTCACATAGACTCCATTGTAAAGAAAGCCCAGCAGAGACTGTACTTCCTTCATCAGCTGAGGAAGTTCAACCTGCCACAGGAGCTGCTCGTACAGTTCTACTCAGCTGTCATCCAATCCATCCTCTGCACTTCAATCACAGTATGGTTCAGCTCAGCTGCCAAAACCGACCTCCGTAGTCTACAGCGAATAGTCCGGACTGCTGAACGAATCACTGGCACTACACTTCAAGAACTGTACTCTTCCAGAGTGAGTAAAAGGGCTCGCAAAATCACTCTGGATGCCTCGCACCCAGCACACTACCTGTTTCATCTGTTATCGTTGGCGCTACAGAGCACCAAGCACAAAAACAGCCAGACACAGGAGAAGTTTCTTTCCTCAGGCCATCTACCTCATGAACAGTTAAATATTCCCCTACTGTGTAATAAACGTTCAATACCTCTCATACGCACTTGTACACAGCACCTTATAACAATATACAATGCAATACTTTCTCCAGTCTCATTGGTACACAGCACCTTATAACCTGTATATTCACAACATATCTGTACATACAACTTAACATCCAGATATTTTTGTATTTTAATGTTTATCACCTTTTTCTTTTCTTGTATTTAATTTTGTGTTGTCACTCGTCTCTTTATGTACACTGGAAGCTTCAGTTGCCAAAACAAATTCCTTGTGTGTGTGAAGCACACTTGGCAATAAAACTGATTCTGATAATTACCATATTTTATTCGTAACCATCAGAAGATTCAAAATTGTATTTAATAGTTATATTAAAAAATAATGTGCAAATAAAAAGCCATCAACCTTTCAATTAGTTTGGATTGCGACCTCTTCCGTGATTATGTTATATTACCACTGCAATTACGTCAGTTGCAGATGATTTTACCGCATAATGTTGAACTTTGACACCTTTATGGCACACACATAGGCTACAGTAAAAATAAAGACCATGAATAAACATGTAGGATGATCTCCAAGTGGCGGTCTCCAAAATTAAACCAGAAATAGACTTTTTACTGTAAACATTGTGCACACCAGTCTCGTTCGGTGAGGTTAATATTAAACTAAACAAATGAATAAATGACTATAAAAAATATCTTGTTGTTAGACTGTTGCACCTTGTGTTGTCAATATGCTTGTGTTTCTGTAGGCTTTTTGGTGTGTGTGCATCATTGCCTGCAATATTTATGTTTATAACTTATGAGGATAGTGGGGGTCGCGAGTAACTTGAATTGTTATTTTGGGGGTGGTGGGCTGAAAAGTTTGGGAACTCCTGGCATAAAGCATTGTATATTTTAGGTATTAAATGCAATATAGCAGATCATTATTATAAAAGTCATTATTGTTGTTAATAATTTGAGACATTGTCGTGGTTTCCATTTTCTTATAATTAAAAATAAATTACATTTTGTTATGGATTTTGCAGATGTTTATGAATGCAACACTGAAATGCTGGGTTGTATTAAATTAATGTTGAGTCAAATATGGGCAAACCCAACAGTTTGGCTTAAAAATATCATATTCATTTAATTAAAAGATTTACTCTGTGGTTGGGTTTGTCCATATTTGACAAAGCATTGGATTAATATAACAGCATTTTTAGAGCAAATATTAAAATAACATATTAAATAGTTTTTCTTTTGTGTGAATTTTGATGATATTTTAATATTTATTGAAGAGCGAAATGGCAAGGAAATATAATACTCAAATCAACTCAAAATTATTATTAGTTTTCTTAAGTTTGGGTTTTGTTGTGCATTTCTCACTCCAAGCTAAAATCTATAAGTGTTGTTGTACTTACAAAGCCAATCCACTAGATGGCGGTAAAACACATCTTGAGTAACCGTTAAAATAGGGTTTACTGTTAAAACCATAAACTAATTAAGCGTACATTTATCACCAGTAGAAAAACAGGCAATCAGCACACCCGAAATACCTGTTAAATGTTCTTGAAAAGAGTTTACTTCACAAACGAAAGGATAAAGATCCTCTATTATCATTCTTTCGCTCGTGCACACCTGCGCGCGCGCCCAAGGCTCTCATTAACGGTTGACGGGAGCAGCTGGTTTGCGCGGGAGAAAATGACGGACGGCTGTTTTCACTCAGGTACGTCGTGTGCTTTGACAATCTGTGGTTTATTATGTAATCAGTTTACTCGTTAAGTCACAGTGAAGCTTGCAGAGCTCGGGTTGTGGTTGTGGGAAGAATGTTTGCTGTCTGAAAGGGAAAAAAATACACGTGAGAGGAAAAAGTTTATCTGTCAGTGGTGAAGCGGCGACGCCCAGTGTTCCTGTTCCTGCTGGACGAGTGAAAATATTGTTTTGTTTTCAGAAATAAGTCGAAATTAAGTGGATTTTCCCCTAAAACAAGCTAAATAATCCTGTTTTTGGTTTGAAATAGGTTTACTGTTCTTCCTAGACATAGGAAATTGTTCCTGTTCAAGTAAAAATATTTTTATTTTCAGAAAAATGTCGAAATTAAGTGAATTTCACCTTAAAACAAACAAAATAATCTGGTTTTGTGTTTGAAATAAGTTTCCAGACATAGGAAAAATACTTATTTTTGACATTTCTAAAAGAAAAATACTTTTTGTTTGTTTAGACTAGGCATGGGACGGTATACCGCGGTTTGGAAAAGTCAAGATTTTAAAACCGGCAAAATTTTCTGTAATGCCGTTCCTGTAATGTTTTTTTTAGTATCTCCAGCAGAAAAAATAATATCCAAAGATGCAATTTAAAATTGTAAAGAAATCAGTGTTTTTAAAACTAATGAAGACAGCAGAAGTCAATGATTCATTTGAATTATTTAGCCTGACGTGTTTATTATAACAAAATATTATAAATCTTTAAAAAAAATCTATTTGAAGGGGAAAAAGTTTTTGTTTTTACCCAAACATTTTAAAAGAATGTATTTTAGAGCAGTGAGCACAATACCGTGATACCGTGAAACTGTGATTTTTTTTTATTTTATCCAAGGTTATCATATCGTCAGAATCTTATACCGGCCCATGCCTAGTCTAGACTCTAGAAAATGCTTATTGATTTAAGAATTTTGAAATATTTGGACTTGAAACAAGACAAAAACTCAATCGTTTTTTTTCCAGTTTTATCTACACTCAAGTTTAAAAATACAAGTATCGATATATGGTTAAAGTTTTTTGTTGATATTTTAATTTAATGCTATTAATATTTTTTAAACAAAGTATTAGTAATTTTCTTTTAATCTCTTGCATTAGTTGCATATTTTTTTCAAGTTACATTAAATGAAAAAATTTTGCCTTGACAAATAGCTGTGCCCAGTAGTGATGCGCAGAAAGCGGTTATATCCGCAGGCGCTATGCGGATAATCCGCGGGTTTTGTAATAAAAAATTACATTATGATAGATTGGGGGTGGATGTAGCGGGACATATCAGTTGACCAGCAAAAAAGCAGAGAGTGGACTTCTCAGAATGTGAAGATGAGATGCCCAAAATAATGGATGAAGTGCAAGAGCACTGTGCAAACTATTAGTTAGAGGAGTCAGAGGAAAATCTGCTATCGTTCTCGGAGAAACAAGATCGTTTATTTACACGACTGCAGCGCCTTGCAAGATGAAGCTTGTGTACAACAAGCAATGTGAGCGAACGCTTATTTAGTGCAACTGGCCACGTTTTGGAGGCAAGGTGGAATCGCCTGAATCAAGGCACAGTAGATGCTGTTCTGTTTTTGCACAGTGCAAAGAAAAAGGCCAAGCAAACAGAACACAGCTGCTGTTTAGGCTGAAGTGGCATTGTTTTTGTTATCTTTTTCATGTAGCCTATATGTAAAAGCTGAATCTGCTGTTAATAACGAATGATCTATGGTGACCTATCATCATGCTTAAAACAAAGAATTTTAATTATTAAAGTGTCGATCGGGTGCGGATATATATATCAGATAAAATAATATCCTGAGCCTGGTTTCTCTCGAGGTTTTTTTTAAATTCTTCACTTTCGCCAATTGGTGAAGTTTTGTCTTCGCCACTGTCGCCACTGGCTTGCATGGTTTGGGATCTGTAGAGCTGCGCATCGATGGAATTGCTCCTCAGTGTTTGGACTCTCAGTAGTGATTATTAACCCACACTGACCTGAGCTAAACTGAACTGAACTTAAACACTAAAAACTGAACTGACACTGTTTACATTCACTATAAACTTCCATGTGAAGCTGCTTTGACACAATCTACATTGTATAAGCGCTATACAAATAAAGATGAATTGAATTGAAAGATAAAATAATATGTGTGGGCAGGTGGATGATTAGAATGAAGGAGCAGATTCGGGCAACATTTCAGCTGATCTCTAGTGCCCAGTGCTTCACAAACGTAGAAACACATTTCTGCTTATTTTTGTTCAAGCCCAGGCTCATTGGACATATGTGCTCAGGGTTACATTTTTGAGAACCGAGAAATATGTACTGTATGAGGGCCAAATGTTCTTGCAGTTTTTGTTTTCACAAATCCACTAGAGGGCGCTGTGTACATTTTTGACAATCTGAAAATCTAATTTCTCATAAATCCACCAGAGACTGCTGTGTACGTTTCTGCAAATATTAACATCTTTTTTTGCGTGCATTTGTGAGAGAAGCTAGTTGGCTTGTCGTTACGGCTGCACAATGTGTTGTTTTAGCATCGATATCGCAATGTACACATCTGCAATAGTCACATCGCAATATGTGCAATAAATGAGTCTGTATTATAGTTAATAAGACACTGAATTCTGAACACTAGATTTGTGGAGTCACTGCAGAGTTTAACTATAATAGAGTGAAAATTTATCATCTGCATTTCAATTTCAGGAGTTTGAAGCATGTTGACAAAAATACAGTTTGTATATTATATATTATTTTATAGGCTGTGTATTGGCAAGGGCCTTGCGATATGATACATATCACGATACATGGGTCACGATAAAATACATTACGGTATATTGCGATACAATAAATATTGTGATATATTGCAATAGTTTGTATTAGTATGTGTTTCACATTATGTTGACAACTTGATAAAGTCGGCAGACAAATTAAAATTCCAATTCCAATTTATTTTCCATCAATTCCAATTCATTAGAACTGCACAGTGTGATTGAACAGAGAACTATATATATATTGCAAAGCTTACAAATGGCATTTATTTTTGTCTAATTCAGTACTCTCTGGTATAGCGTTAAAACTAAAGTGCAGCCACACGTCAGCTCTAAAAGCTGGAGGCACCTTTATATTTTCCGCCAAGCTCACTCTTGCTTACTTCTGATACGGTACTACTTGCCGTTTTGTTGATCGCGAGTTAGCGACATCTACAGGAGCGGAGGAGGAGGTCATTTGGCACAACTTGAATCAATACTTGAGGTTGGACTATAGATACACTATCGTAAAAGAAATTATTGCGATAGATGTATCAATAATTTTGCGCAGCCCAATTATTTTATAATATAAGTTTATGAATGATTTATACAATGAAGATTGCACTAGATTTTTTTTAGTTTCTGTAACTGAACACTGTTCCAAGAAAACCATAAAGCACTGTTTACTTCACTTTTATTTTTGCACTGTTGAATTTATATTATTTTGTGTTTATACTTTGTGTTAGGGCTGGGTGATATGGCAAAAATGCAGTTTTGATAATTATTTTCCATATTGAATGATAACGATATATATTTCGATATAAGTTGTTAATGCTTCCAAATTTAAAAGAGTAAACCAACAATGACTGAAGCCACAAAAATTAGAGGTTCCATTAAATATTATATTTACGAACGAGAAAGTTTTGTTGGCTGAAAATTCCATACATCTCATATCAACACACTTTACGATTACCATTGTTGCACATTTCTGCTGTGTGATTGGCTCTTAGATCAATATAGAGTTAAAAGTCCACAGCTTATCATTGATATTGACATAAATTTTTATTGCATTTTGATATAATATCGTTTATCGGCCCAGCCCTAATTTGTGTATATAACTTATTATATTTTATGCAAATGTAATACATAAAATCCATCTCCATCAATCTAAATGAATGATTCTTTGTCATCTGGTGAAATTGTCACAATATTGACCTTCTTCTACAATGTGGAAGTGTGCTCGTTTTTGCGATTGTTTTAGAACTTCCGATTCAGTCGCCTATGGGAGAAATGACTAGGAATAATAAACGACAGAAAACGATTGAACTACTTGCTCTACAAACAAGTGTTTGCATGATTATAAAGACAAAATAGAATAATATAATAAGAAAATATCAGTTTGCAACATCAAGCAGCAAAACAAGCTGTTTTTAACATCTAAAAATGAATAGAAGTGAATGAGACTGGAAGTCTCAAATGGCTGCGCCACTCGTACGCGGAGAATAAGGTGAATACATTGCAGAAAAACTAAATATCGCAGTGTCAGATTTTTCCAATATCATTGGAATCCCATCAGTTGTGTGACCCATAAATGCAACCCGTTTTGTTTTCAAAAGCAAACTAGAAGAGCAAAGGCAAACATGGCCATATGTACCCACAAGCACATATTTCTCGGTTCTCAAAAATGTATCCCTGGGTACATTTTCCCAATGAGCCTCTGTTGTTTTGCTCAGTTTACAAACTACACAGTTGATTTTACACCATGTTTAGTGGACCACACTATAAGGGCTTTCTTTTTAACTGCTAATCCTAGAATTCACTGCTGTCAGCACCCTTAAAGAAGAGGACCCAGAATTGCAGGTACATTTCAAAAGTTTTCCATTTATTTTCCTTAAACTCAAATGATATACAGGGATGTGATTCTTCCGTATTTTCCGAGCTCAATGGGGCGACCCTGATAATTTTTCTAAATTCTAAAAAAAATTGAGGAGGGAGGGGGGGGGTCTTCATCGTCATCAAAGCAGATGACCCGCTTCATTCCGCACGTTTTTCAGGGATGAATTGAGACCTACCTAAGCTACTGTGTACAGTATATAACATAATGATATTGTGTAGTCCTATAATTTGAGGAATCCGCTGACATATGCAAAATTATGAAATCGCTTTGAATGCGTGTGCGGCTGTGCACTTTTTCCACGCTCAAATTTGCATGTTATGACCACATGCGCTCTATGTACATTATAAATACAAATTCATAAAAATATATATGTTATAATTAATTAAAACTAGGGCTGTCAATTGATTAAAAAAATTAACTAATTAATCACACTTTTTTGTGTGATTAATCATGATTAATCACGAAAAAAAAAATCCTAAATACAGGCATTGGAAATATAGAAATTGAAAAATTATAATAATAAAGTATTGAATACAAACAATTGTATTCAGTGTAAAGTTGTATTGCGAGTTGAGAACATTAATTATAAAGTAGAAACAATTTAGCTTTGTCCTCCTTAACATTTCGTCACCCTGGAATTATAAGGTTCTGTCTGCGTTCTGAATGATTTTGAGATATTGAGCTTCAAAGTTTTTGCATTCCATAACAAACAGCATGTGTGTAACATTTGTTTTTGTTTTTATAAAAGGTCTTAAAATGTAAACAACTTATAAAAAAAACATCTCATAATGTAAATAAGTTGTCATTTAATAAGAATTTGTCAATAACTCAATTTTGACAAAAATGTCAGACAGAACCTTGTAATTGTAAGGTGACGATTTAACCAGTTGCTAAGACAGACCAGTCTATTGACATAATCGGGGGGGACAACACACACGAAATAAGACAACACGCACGATCGAATCAAATTTGCTTAAACTAAGCGTTTTAAAGTATGGCTTTATTTCTCAATCACGGATTCTGACACATCAACGTGAAGCAGACGCTTTACAAAAGTTGATCACGTCACCCTCAACCCGAAAGTGAAATAGAAACTTACAGGTTTGAGGTTAAAAGTTAGGACCGGGAGGGAGGGGGTGGGTGTCGCGGATGAAAGTGAGTAGGTCCGCTCTATGGGCGCGCCTGTGTTTTGGTGTAACACCGGCCCTGAACACACGTCGACCACAACAGGAAATGAAAAAAAAAGCAACTGCGATAAATGCGTTAATTTTTTTTAACGCGTTAAATATTTCAAATTAATCACGTGCGTTAACGCGCTAATATTGACAGCCTTAATTAAAACTATTAAAAACAGGGACAGGGCTCGAAATTAACTTTTTTGCTTAGTAGCACCGGTGCTCCCAACTTCAGAAAAAATGTAGGAGCACCCACCAAAAATGAATGAGCACCACAGCAAATTGTATATTAAGGGATTTATTGTATTTGAAAACAACATTAATCAGGACTAACAAAAACCAGAAACAACTAACTAATGCTGTGATGACTTATTGATATCTGTGCAATAATTCCAAAATGAATGTCTAATAATTATAAAATATTATTAATGATACTCAATAATGATCAAATAATACTTACAATGAATTACATTTGTCATTATCATGCTGCCCTGAATGTGCTTGAATGCGAGTTATGTACTGTAAAAGGTCCTGCTGTTACTTTTTGAAAAATAAATTTATGGTTTGCATCAAACTAAAATGAAGCATTGCAGTAAGTAATATTTATTTTGCACTATTGCTTTATATGCATGTCAATTAAATAAATAATATTTCTGCTACAAAACAAACAAGATTATAATAAATCATTCAATTCAATGCTGAATGCTGCAAATCAGTAAATAGAAAATAATATACATCTCAAGAAAGAATGGACCAAAGAAAGTAAGAAAAGTCTCACTTCTGCCACTCTAATAGTTTTGCGTTCGGTTTGTGTCATTGTAAATGCTCAGTCTCATTATGCGCTGGTTTTCATTTTTCTGTGTTTGTGGAAAAGCAGGCGAGTCAGCCGACCCAATATAAGAGCAGGCAGAGCAGGATTCTCGTGATGACTAGGCATGGGCCGGTATAAGATTCTGACGGTATGATAACCTTGGCTAAAAATATCATGGTATTGTGATTACTGCTCTAAAATATATTCTTTTTAAATGTCTGTGTAAAAAATTAAAAAGTTTTTTCCCCTTTGAACACAATATATTTTATTTTGAGAAACATTTATAATAATTTAGAGCAGTAAACATGCCAGGCCAAATAATGAAAATGAAACATTGACGTCTGCTGTCTTTATTTGTTTAAAAAAAAAACTGATTTATTTACAATTTAAAATGGCGTCTTTTGGATATCTTTTCTGCTGGAGATGCTGTTGTAAAAAAAAACATGTAAAAAAATAAATCTTACACATACGTTAGGAACGGTATTAGAAAAAATGCTGGCGGTATGAAAACCCTAACTTTTCCAAACCGCGGTATACCTTGAAAACGGTTATCGTCCCATGCCTAGTGATGACCACGGGCGCAAATACTGTTCTTTGTTATGAGCCGCAGATTCAGTTTAAACTTAGTAAAGGCAAGCTTCTTTGGCAATGATGTGCACTGTGTTAGATTTTACATTTAGTAGACATTTGCGCATAACACGCAGTGAATGCAACGCATTGAGATTCGGGCACCTTCTCCGAAAACTGAATTGATCTCGGCTGGCGCCCTTAAAAGCTCCCTTTGTGTGATTGACAGCTAATATGAACCAATATAGCGGCAGGGTAGTCCGATTCAGCACATTTTTAGAAAAAAATTGAAACAAGTCGCACTGCAACCATTATATGCAGTCGCACAAATGCTTCCAAATATATTATGAGGTCGCATATTAAATTTTGGGTGCATATGCGACCAAAATGGTCGAAATTTCGAGCCCTGAGGGACTAAGCCGAAGAAAAGGAAAAGTGAAAATGATAAACTCTTATTAGCGATATATGATTTTTTTATTGTAAATGTTAAAGTATATTAGGCTACTCAATTCAACTGGACTTGGAACTGGACTGGATATTTTTACAGTTGAAATGGTTGACTGATTAGTAGTTTATTTATCACGTTGGAATAAAGAGTCAACTAAATTACAGGGAAAGTTATATACTGTGGACACAAGAAAACTAACCGAGTTAGTTGCGCCATCTAGCGGCAGTGTGTGGATCTGTCACAACATTGAGGTACAAAGTATAAACCTATTAAATATTACTTACCTAAGGTCACTATTAAGCTGCTAAACATTTAAACTGATAAAACAAAAACTTTAACTTAAATTGTGTGGCCAATAACAAATATTTATATATAAAGATTATTATTTATTATTATTTTTAGAATTAATATTATTTATTATTTAAAGACATGCAAATGTGTGTATATATATATATATATATATATATATATATATATATATATATTTTTTTTTTTTTTTTTTTTGAAGGGGGGCAGGGTCTAGTCTTTTTTGTCCTCGGCTAATGACATGCCTAGATATAAAACAAATGTATATTTTATGCATTATGAATCTATTGTTAATGTAATAATAATGTAAAATGCTTAAATGTGATGGGGAACACTCAATTCTGTTACTAATTGTTGTTTACTTTATTGTTACACTTTTTAAACCGCTAACAGAGTTGACAATAACAATTTTGTGCCTTTAGCTTTATCTCAAACCAGACTCCACGTGGCATGTCTTAAACACAATTTAATAATAATAATAATAATAATAATAATAATAATAATAATAGTGCAATAATAGAGAAAATTTAAACGCAACATTCAGTTTTCCTTTTATTGTCACTGTTATTTCATGTTTTCATGAATGTTAATCAGTGGGCGGGACTAATTGTCAGTTTTGCTTGGAGATTGCAGTGAAAATCAAATGTCAAATCACCAACTTTTTTTATTGGTCAGTTTGACAGAGACGATGGGTTATCACTGTAAATTATTTGATTTCTTTTTCCAATTCTGGCACATATTTTGCATACTGTTTCAATGATCTGATTTGCATAATTTTTTTTTTATTTCAATTTAATTGATTTATTTCAAACTGCCAGAAATAAATCTTCTATACAGAAAAACACCAGGTTAGGTAAATGATGAATCAATCTGTCCGATTAGTTCTGAATTATACACTAAAACAAACACCTTATCTGCTAGCGGTGTAACGGATCACAAATCTCATTGTTCGGATCACACTACGGTTTTTAAGTCACGGATCAGACCATTTTTCAAATCAGCAAAAAGGGAGGAGACAAATGTAATTTGCTTTACATTTATGCAAAAATATCACTGCAAAAAACATTGGTTTAACAAACAGAACTTAGAACCTGTAATTTTATTAAAAATAAAGATCAAGAAAGAACCAGCTGAATAAAGAAGTATTCAATACGAAATATGATTTTTGCTACTGTTGCGAATATTAATAATGCTATTTATTTTCAATAAATGAAGCAACAATTTACACATAAAAACTTTGTTTCATTATAGGCGTATCATTTTTTAAAACCTATTCAGTGACATAATTTTGAAGCTGTTTGTGGCCACCTGTTGGTTACAAACCTGGTGTTGCTACAACATTCACCATGGTCAGATTTCATTAAACAGTGATTTAAATCTTGACCATAAACATCAGTGTTTATATCTGAACTATAAACTGTTCTCCCAGTTCTTCTGTGTTATTAAATTTTTTGTAGCAAACTAAAAGTGTAAAAACTGAATCTCTCTCGATCAAATGCAGATTTGAATACAGCGATTATTAGAAGGATTAATAAACATATGCAAATCATTATCATTTATCATTCATGTTGCGCAGGTTTGAATTGAGATCACGATCTTTTAATTTTAAATCATGCAGCTTTACACTAAATGCATTAATGCAGGCTAAACAAGCAGTGACAGTAAACACCTTTAATTAATAGCCTAAGAAAGCATATAGGTAGGTCCCACCACAACATTTTCTGTCATCATTATATTTTACAGGGAAGCCAAAATGCCTTCATACATCTGATTTGAATGACGCGGGAGGTGATCTCTCTGCAATTGTTATAAATGTTGGATTAACCGACAAGTTCAAAACAGTTATTAATCCGTGGGTTACTTGTGTTTCGAACTGTGAATTGCGATCAGTACGGATCACGGATCAACCGTGATCCGTTACACCCCTATTATCTACTCTCACACACCCTCCGGAGCCCATTTTCAATGGCCTCAACGATGAGCTAATCCAATCACTGAGCTCATCTGTTGTCTTTTCAGTGATGTCACTATTCATATTTTTTATCCAATTACTCATGGGCTTTTGCCATTTTCATCATATGTTGACAGTAGAAAAAAGACAATTGGGGGAAAGGTTCTTGTGTGTTTTTTGTGAGAGAAAAGATCTGAACCTGTTCCTGTGAGCAGTGAACAAAGCAGCACTTAAATGTCAAATACACAAAATTGAAACCACCAACAAATACTGGATGTTAATAAAAAAAAACTAAACAATCCAGAATCCTCTACAGAATGCACTAACAAAGTTTCAGTTAAAACAGCTTGCAGCATACTACTTACACTGTTTATACTACAAAATGGTGGAGAATAGTGCATAAGTGTGATTTGGGATCACTTACACACTACTAAATAGTTTTGTGTTGCAGCAATAAACTTAGTTTAAATGCAACTCTACTTTCCAGATAAAATATATATTATCATCACAGTGTTTCCTCTAGGATTTTTTCCAGCTGTGGCGGCAGGTCTTTTGATCTACCAACTACCTTTGGCGTTATTTCAATGACAAATGTGACGCAGTACTTCAAGTCGAGATCGGATTTGTGTAATACGAGCATGCAGATCTTTTTGCTTGCGCTAGGATTTCCTCCGTTCGTGCACAAAACTTCTTGTTTGCCCTCAAATATAAGCTGCTCAAGTGCAATTTAGCGCATTTACGTAGTGAATTTGTCTCCAACCTTTATTAGATTTGCTAGGAATATTTATGAATGTCTCCAATAGACCTACAGAGCGGCATTAATGCGTCCTGAGGTAAAGTGAAACGGCTATAAACTCCAGCAAGATCAAGTCTTTGTTTGTTGTATGCAGGACCATAGACCTTTATCTATAAATAAAGTATAATTATGGAAACTGTGTTCATCATAACTGAAAGCTACGTCGTGTTTGCTGGCCTCACGCATCACGCACCTGTCAGTCAGTTAGTATGTCACCTTAAAGGGTTAAACAAATAACGCGCAGCACAAATACGGTTACAGAAAAGCTTGCGATGTTATAATTCACTTACCTTTTAATACATTTTGGTGCAATTATAACCCGCTATTTTAAAAAAACTACAATGTTTTGAAGCTGTAATGTAGCCGTGGTGGGATGAATTTTGGCGTGGCGCCCCGCCATGGTAGAATGAATGTAGCAGAAACCTTGTATCATATACATAATCCTCAGCCCATGAGTAGTTTAGAAAAGAAATGACAGCAACTTATGCTAGGCTAGCTGTGTTTTAATTCTAAAGATGCATCCTTTGAGGGCATGGATATATGATTAGAAGTTGTCCTGATTAATTCATTTTTTCCTGACCAAAAAAATACTCTATTGCTCATGATTTCCAAAAGACACCGACTAGAATATCATTCAGATGTGTCAAAAATGTCATTATGCATATTTAGGACAATAATCATTTGATTCAAACCAAATGATCACAATTTGGCGTCTAAAACACTGGACATCTGAACATACTGTATTTACGGTTTTCATTCATTCCTTTTCAGCTTATTCCCTTTATTAATCAGGGGTTGCCACAGCGAAATGAACAGCCAACTTATCCAGCATATGTTTCACACAGCCGATGCCCTTCCAGGTGCAACCCACCACTGGGAAACACCCATACACACATTCATACACATACACTATGGACAATTAAGCTTACCCAATTCACCTATAGCGCATGTCTTTGGACTTGTGGAGGAAACTGGAGCACTCAGAGGAAACACACACCAACATGGGGAGAACATGCAAACTCCACACAGAAATGCCAACTGACCCAGCCAAGGCTTAAACCAGCTTCTTGCTGTAAGGCAGGGGTGCTCAACCCTGTTCCTGGCGATCGACCTTCCAGCTGATTTCAGCTCCAACCCTGATCAAACACACCTGAACCAATTATTTAGAACGTGAGGAGCACTTGATAATTACAGGCAGGTGTGTTTTATAAGGGCTGCAACTGAAAACTGCAGGAAGGTTGATCGCCAAGAATAGGGTTGAGCAGCCCTGCTGTAAGGCGACAGCGATACCCACTGCGCCACCGCACCGCCCTAGTTTTCAGCATTTCAAATAGAATTTAATGTTTTTTAAATAGTAAAGCTCAATATAAGCATGTTGTTTCATAAATAAGTGTGCAATGATGATGATGGAACACTATCTCATCCATATTTTGATGTTTTATTTTCTAAAAACATTTAAAACATTATAATAGACACTAGCATTTAATATACTTATATACAGGGCTTAACATTAACACCCGCCAGCTTTGGTGGGTAAGACAGACACTCCCACTAGCCACTTTGGCTGGTTGAAAATAATTGTAAATTGTGGTTTTCTTAAAGCAGGGTTCGACTATAAGGATGACCCAATATGCATGCAAATGTGACCTTAGAATCGAGAAGCAGCACGACTTACAAAAATAATAGCGTTCGTAGGAGCAGAAAGCAGGTGAATAACGAATGAGAGGATGATCAGTCGCGCTAACAGCTAATGTGATGCGCGCGACTAAAACGCGTGCACGCTCCTGTTTTCTTGCTTGAAGCAACCGTGCCTGAAACTTAACTGTGATTGGTTCTCTTTCATATAGACCAGACAAAAAGCTATGCTCATGCACCCACAGTCTTGCTGCTTTCAAGAGCTCCAAATATGTCTTTTTGTAAGCAGCACCGGTTGCTTTCGCTTTGAACAGATTATTAATTGGCCTTAACCGTGTGATCATCCTTTCATTATCACACACAGCATGTTTTTCACCTGCTTTCTTTTGTCTACGGTTATTTTTGTTAATGTGGTTTAATTATCATATTTTTACAAAAACATTGCTTTAATATAAGATTAACTCTCCGTGTATGTGTAGTTAACTGCTGATCTAAGAGACCTTTAGCGAGGACAGATTACTGTGCATATTTTTAATACATGACAATCATTATTTTTAAAAGTCAAATTTTTTTTTTTTTTTTTTTAAAGAAATGTTTTGTTAAATAAAAAGTATAGTATTCAGCTTTTGACACATTTAAAAATAATTATTGTTTGGTGTGGTCAAAGATAAATTTGGTAAATCCTAAATTTCGAGTTCTGAAAAGTCCTGTGAACTAAAAACTGTTTGCAGTAAAACACTATGAAACCATGACCCATTTGCTCATACACGACACACAAAACGTGAAATGAATGAGGAGGCTTGTGGACAAAACACAACATCTAAATCAAGTCATTTCAGCATGTCAAAGTCATATTTATGCAAATAAAAATATTTTTTCCAACAACAAAATTGTGGCTGGTGAAAATGCAGAGTGGCTAGTATCATTGGAAAACTACTGGTCACTGTGGCTGGTGATCAAAAAAGTTAATGTCAAGCCCTGCTTGTATATGTACATAAAAAACACAGAGTAAAACACAGCATGTGGTTTATCATACATAATAATTGAATTATTTTCAATCATTAAAGTAAATACATATTTTTTCGTAAATACATTCATCAAAAATTAAGGCATTTGAATAGGAGTATAAAAAGATTTAATACACAGAAATGTAGTCATGAGCATTTTCACTGTGGGTCACACTTTACAATAAGGTTGCATTCATTATTGTATGTACAAACGTGAACCAATAGTGAGTTCAGACTGCATGATTTTAGCCCTGATTTGACTCGCCGACAGGTTTTGAGAATTCGCTGACAAATGCCTGAAATCACAGGCAAATCAGCGCTCGTTCACGTGAGTGACAATCACAGTGTGAACTATCAAAGAGGCAGTCTGAGAGAATCGCAAATGAGTCTCCGACACCCGAGAGATATTTGGCATGCTAAATGTGTGGAGTTGTCAGCCATTCAAATCATGCCTTGTGAAATGTGTTCTGATTGAAAATAACATCAGCGGTTACCTACAGCCAATGAGAGAGCAGCATCCACTAGTGTGGTTACCTGCAGGCCAGCAGGAGGCTGGGGGAGAAGCTAAAATCGGTTTATTCTCAGTCTCATTTTCAGTTTATTTGGACCCAAGAAATACAGGAAAAACTAGTGTAAATTTGGCAGGAGCGCCCGTGTGTGTTTGACTTGTCATCTGAGTGATACCACAACCGGGTCGAAAAAGGGGGGTAGAAAATCTACTTATTTTGCTCACCTGGGTTTGAAGGGAATTAACAAATTCTCCTCGACTTTAATTCTTTTTCCACCCGGTTGTGTTATCACTCAGATGACAAGTCTCATTATGAGGTTTATAACAAAAGATATACTACATGACCTCTCGTTGCCATGTCACTTGACTGTGAGATGTAGTTTGCAGACCGATACAAAGTCAGCGATTCTTATTTTAAAGTCTTGCAGTGTGAACTCTCCTGTCGTCGATCCATCCTACAGTGTAAACACAGCACCGACAGAACGCTAACCCAGATAGTCATGCGGTGTGAAAACATGTGACAGGACTACTTTGAAAATCGTGCAGTCTGAACTCAGCATAAGAATAAACACTACTAGTACAATATTTCTTAATCATAGGCTCCGTTTACACTGTCAGGTCTTGATGTCCAGTTCCAATTTGTTGCCTATATCTGATTTTTTTGCCTGTTCGTTTACACGTTCTTTTAATTGTGACCCATATCCGATTCATGTGTTTACACCTGCTATACAATTTAAAGTGATGTTTAAAGGTGGGTTTAAGCATCTGAGCCACACTAGCCACGATGGAAGAAATTGTCTTGCATTTAGTTCTGCGAGATATGCGAAGTTCGTCCAACTTTAAAATGATTTTTAAGGCGGAGGAGGAGGGAAAGGGCTGTCATGGCAGCTTGCACCTATGGTTTATATATGGTGTCCTCCACTGACTCATCTTCCTATAGGGCAAGAAGGCAGGTAACTTCTGCTGTCAACCACTGACCACTTTCCTCCATGTTTCCTCTGTTGTTGTTGCTGTACGCTCTTTCTTCTACACCATTAAACCGTGGAAAAGTACCACATTGTCTCAAGTTTAATAACGTACAAAACAGAATGCTCAATAAATCCGATCTGCCTGTTTACATGATAGTCGCATTGTCACATATCCCATTTAAATCTGATTTATTTCCACATATGAAGAAGGTCTGAAACTGATCCCTGAATATCCGAATGCATGCGTTTATTTTGTGTTTACATGGTCATAAAACAGATCCGATCTGTCACATATGAGCAAAAAAATCAGAGTTGGGTCACATTTAACTGGCAGTGTAAACAGGGCCTTAGTTAAACTTTTACTATTGCATTATTAAAATCCAAACATTAGGTAATGCACTGTGAGTTTATTTGTAAACTGATGCATGTAAAGCAATGAGGAATGTAGTGTAACTGTGTTGGATGCTCATTCAGATACATTCCACCCTACAAACCGAAGGTCGAGTGTGTTAGTGTGAAAACACATCATTATCTGAATCTTAAGTATACTGTACTTAGCATTCTGCTGAGCAAGCATGCCAAAAATGCCACAAAATACATGTAGTGAGTGAAGTATGTGTGCAGACGGGTGAGCGTAAACACAACAGAAAGACTTTGATGTGTAATGAGCACATGCAGGATAAACACCCAGTACAGCTCAGTGACGCCTGCGAGTGTGTTAGTGAAACAACTCCTCAAGGGGGAGGAAGTATTGAAGCATCAGAAGCAAAATACAGATTATTTTCAAATATAATATGCAATTTCTGTATTTAAATTAGCAGTTACTAGCTATATCGACGTTCACCACAGTGGAATGAACCACCAATTACTTTGGCATACGTTCTTTCATTGTAAAATAAGAAAGTAAATGATTTACTTTCCATTTGCCATTTCCAAACCACACTTTTAATATGTAAACTGCACACAGTACTAATGTTAACTTTATAGACCTTACACTGTGTCCTAACATGTGATGCAGCACAGTGATGCAATAAAATCTTTTCCATGTTAAAATTAGTTTTTTTCCTAACCATTTGCAATGGCAAAATTTCTATAGAAATGCTTTCCATTTGCACTACGTCATATTAGGGTTGTCATGATACTGGAATTCGATTCCAATCAGAACTGAAATTTTAAAAACATCCATTTCCCGCTAACATTTGAGCACTGTTGAGCACGTTCTTAGGGTGCTTTCACACACAGACTTGTTTTGGAACCTGGCGCATTTCCCCAGTTAGCACGGTTCGTTTGGCATATGTGAATCCAGCAATCGCGCTCGGATCCTCAGCAAAATAATCGGTCCGAGATCACCTGAATAAGGTGGTCTTGGCTCGATTGAAACAAACTCTGGAGCTGATCGATTGTAGTGAGAAAGCAATACGATCCAAACCAGGCTATATCACAGTGTATTATGCATATGTAATAGGCAACTATGGCTAAATGAAGAAAAAAATGATGAGGAGGATGGTCATTCCTACCGGTAAATGTGCATTTAATGTCAAATACGAAAGTAAAAGCATTTTAACTATTATCGAGAGCTATTTATCCTTTGGGAAAATTGACCGAACGGCAGTCTTGATTTATCTGTTATTTCTCTCTATAATGTAAAGCCTATAATGCATAAGCCAACTGCTCTGTATGAGAAAGTCTTACCTCTGATTTATTTTTGGTGGCAATGTCTGTGGGTGTCACCATTCAAAATGAAAGCACAGCTTTTCGCTTATGATGTCTTAATACTCATCATCATAAATTAAAATAATGACGCATGACAGCTGAGCGGGACTCTAATCAAAATAAACCATGAAACTCTGACTAATGTGAGGAGTTAACTCGCACGTGACTTGTTTTAGCTCTTTTGGTCCGTTTAGAAACTTTGTTGTGTGAAAGCGAACCGCACCAAGAACAAAGAGCAACATTGAAGCAATTTTAATCCCTGTTTTAGGACAAGAGAATCGATCCACAGGTGTGAAAGCACCCTAAAACAGCGCTGATTTCCCATCATGTTCACATACTCAACAGAGATGACTGTGATTGACCGTGAAGGTCATCAGTTCACTGAACTCATCGCTGTTTACAGAGTTTAACCACAGATACAGGGACACTGGAGTGTTTTAAACATACCTGTCAACATTGGGATGTAAGAATACACGATAAGCCTAGTTGAAATCCTTACAAATATTGGGAGGAAATTAGATACATAAAGATTACATCACATTGAAAACAAAATAAAAGGTTGACATTAAAATCAAAGGCCTATAGAGGAATTACCAACCTACGTCACACAGGTTCCCGATTGCAAAAGCAAACATGTTGTGTGCGGTAGGATGCCAAATTAGAAAACGTAACTTTTACCGTACACCACACTGCTTTTAATACCAACCGCAGATGTCTTTTGCTAACAGCCATCAGAAGAGCTGAATGGAGTGAGGACCTAATTAAAAATGCTCTGCAGTTCTCATTAGTTCACACTATGCTGAATCATACACATTACTCGTTTTTGATTGCAGCAATGATTTCAGCAAGTACAGTTAAATATGGTGAATTAAACTGCGGACACTGAATGCTAAGAATGAAATGTACAAATGTTAGTTCACATACCCTGCCTGCATAATTCTCTTAAACATTACTTGCAATTTTATCCCATTTGAGATCGCCTCTTTAATGCCACTTTCACTTTTCATAGAAAGATAAAAAATATGGGAGAAATAAAGGAAAATACTTAAATGGGATGATAGTGGGATAGAATGGTCAAATACAGGAGAATCCCGACAAAAACGGGAGGGTTGACAGGTATAGTTTTAAAGCTGTGAAATCAGCTGGTCTGTTTATAAGCTGACATACGAGCGATCCGCTGATCTTCACGGCTTTAAAACGCTCCAGCGGTTCTGTATCTGTGGTTACACTCAGTAAACAGTGGTGAGTTCATTGAACTGAAGACCTTCAAGGCCAATCACAGTCATTTCTGTTGAACACATGAACACAATGGCAAATAACTGCACTCAAATGTTAGCAGGAAATGGACGTTTTTAAAATTCCAGTACCGACTGGTAACGAATTACAGTATCATGACAACACTACGTCATATACTACTACGACAAAGATCACCTCAGGAACAAATGATGTGCTTTATTCTGTGTTAAATGCTCCCAATGTGAGTTTAAATACCATTTTATTTGAAATTTATTCACTTCCATTGATTTTTAGATGTTAAAAACAGCTGCTTGATGTTGCAAACTGATATTTTCTTATTATTTTATCTTACTATTTTAGCAAAAATAATAAATGTCTTTTTGATGCATTTTAAACATTTTAAATTTAATTAAGCAACTTCTAAAACGTAAACATCAGTATGTAATTTACATATTAAAACTTTTGTTGGGCGGCACGGTGGCTCAGTGGTTAGCACTGTTGCCTTACAGCAAGAAGGTTGCTGGTTCAAGCCTCCGCTGGGTCAGTTAGCATTTCTGTGTGGAGTTTGCATGTTCTTCCAGTGTTGGCGTGGGTTTCCTCCGGGTGCTCCGGTTTCCCCCACAGTCCAAACACATGCGCTATAGGTCAATTGGATGAACTAAACTGGCTGTAGTGTATGAGTGTGTGTGTGTGTGAGAATGGGTGTGTATGGGTGTTTCCCAGTAATGGGTTGCAGCTGGAAGGGCATCCGCTGTGTAAAACATATGCCAGAATAGTTGGTGGTTCATTCCGCTGTGGCGACCCCTGAAAAATAAGGCACTAAGCCTAAGCAAAAATGAATGAATAAACTGTTGTTGGAAATGGCAAATGTAAATAATATAATTTAATTTTGCACCAAACTTTACATATGTGATGGAGAATGCTAATTTAAATACATAACTGCTTTGCCAATTTACTTATTTCATTTCCGCTCCGCACATTAGATTTGAAAATTTACTTTTTGTAAACTCGTATGCTTCCATACGAAAGAAAGATTCACACTCATGTGCCAATTGAACAAACAATAAAGAGAAAGAAAAAAAGAATCGAGACCTATGACTGTTTAATGTGTGATGGGAAACAAAGAAGAACATCGCAAATAATAAAAAGCAATAAAATCATACAAAAGCATCAATAAAACTAATACCATTGACTAATATTAGAAACTAAATTGAAATCTAGAAAGAATTTGTTTGGTGCAGTCCTGATGTTATATATTACAATCAGAAATCCTGTAATAATAAATAAATTGCTAATTTATTATAATAAAATAAAAATATTTTTTTGGAAGTAAAATATATGGCAAGCAGCAAAATAAAATGATTTATACTGTGTCATCAGCTGTACCCACGTGAAAAAAATACTATAGTAAATAGTGTATTATACTGTATATATTATCAAATTTACAATTATTTGTTAATGAACGCTACAGCATGATGCAGTATCAAAGGTGCAGTATGTAAGTTTGACACCCAAAACACATGCAGGCACAGGTTGCCAGATTGACGACATCAACAGAAGTTTGCCAGACTATCGATCCTAAAGGCTGATTTAAGTCATGTTGTAAATAAAAGCAACGGCACTCGATAGAAGGAATATTTTCCATATTAAGAGTTTTTGTCCCAACCAATCCCTGGAATTTATATTTTAGATATTCAGAAAACTGACAGTGATCACCTCAGGTAAACCTTGTGCGCTTTATTCAGTGGTAAATGCTAATAATGTGCGTTTAAATACTATTTTACAGGACATTTATTGCCATATACTGAAAGCAGCAGCAGATAGTTCACCTCAGATCTGGAAAATAAAATTCTAAAATTCATCTGAAATTGAACTTTAGAACTGTGACTCAGTGCAAGTCAACACATATGAGTGATTCAGCATCTACATTTAATAATGTTAAAGAAGTTTAATATGTATTAATTAGATTCTAAACTTTACCATTTCACTGGAATGCAGTGAGTGCACTATTCTGAATGGCTGTATTTACATTTCTGTCGTGTTTCTTCTGGTGCAAACAGCCAAATTGCCCATCACTGCGTATCTCATCACGAAGCGCATTGTTAGGACACGTGGTTACAATGTAACCTGCTCACCTAATGTTTACGCTCGGAATATTTTAATTATTAGCTAAATAATAACCACCTCATGTGGAACTCTGAATCCACTTCTCATTTCAGAGGCTGCTACTGTCCTCCAGAGATCGCATTTCAGTCACAGGCACATGCTTTGAGAGCTTTCCTGACTGAATGAATGAAATACGCAATTTTCCATCAAGGTAACCCAGGGTGCTGAAATATAATTGGCTAAAGTGGCATTGGGTGGGTTAAATCAGTGGTTTTCAAAGTGGGGGTCAGGACAATGACAGGGGATCGCTTGATGATTTCCAAAAATCTAGTAAATTTGAATAAACTTTTAAAATTACCATTGTTTATCCATAACCTACAGAAGATAAACAGAAGATAAAGGCCATCAGCCTTTCATTTTCTTTTCTTATTGGAATGCAACCCCTGGGGTTTTTACATTAGATTAATGACAGAGCAGTAGCGTCAGTTGCAACAGATTGATTTTACGGCACTAGCTAAACTTTCTGACACTTTTATGGCACTCACGTACATTTAAAATAAATACAGGCCATGAACATGGAGGATGATATTTAAGTGGCAGTCTCCAAAATTAAACCAAGAAAAGACCTGTGATGTAACTTAAATATTGTGCCCACCAGTCTCACTAGGTAATATTAATATTATTATAGATATTATATATATGGTTGTTAGACTGTTGCACTTTTTTGTATTGTCAATATGCTTGTGTTTATATAGGCCAATTGGTTTGTGTGAGCCGTTGCATGCAACATTTGTATGATTATAACCACTTTCGAAAATAGTGGGGGTCGCCAGTCATTGGCATTGTTATTTTGGGGGTCACGGGCTGAAAAGTTTGAGAACCCCTGGGTTAAATGACCAAAACAAAGACAGCCGTTCCAGCATGTGATGCACATCATCAAAGCAGAATATCTGACTTCAGCATTGTTTTTCAGATAAACAAGAATGTTCACTGAGCACGTTTCTGAAATATCTGCAAACATATGGTGTTTTTATGCTTTAGAAGAGTCAAAAACTTACATACAGCACCTTTAACAGTAGTGAACTGATAAACTGTAGTAAATACTGTAGTATACTTTAGTTTTTACTACAGTAAACTGTGGTGTATCACATGTACAGAATAGCAACTATAGAATCACCAGTTTATTGAAGTACTTTACTATAGAATGGTTTACTATTAATTTACTATAGTATTTTTGTCCTTGCAGGGTGATAATTTAACCACAATTTAGGCTGATTAGCTTTTACACTATAATAGCAAACACCAGAAACTGTGTCCCATTTTCAAGAAGAATTGAGTGTGGTTTCTGAAACTTTCAAACCAAAAGTGAAAGCTCCTAGTATTCAGATCAGGACACTCAGAAAAACTCATGAAGATAATGTTCTGGAGGAAACGAAATACTACAAAAACATTCACATACATTAACTTGTCTCGTGCATTAACTAACAGGTTTTGCATTTAAAAACACACACACTAAACAGACACACAGGCATTACATTCAAACATATATAAATACTGTACATATGGATCAGAAGACAGACGAGAGAGTAGGAAAAGTGTAATATAAGGCATCAGAAACGGGTGCAGGTGCGTTGTGGAGGCAGACAGCTGAGAAAAGCAGTTGTTTTGGTGGAGAAACAGATAAAGTGACAGATATATTTGGGCATCATTGCTTAACCTTTGATGGAGAGAATTTGGCTTCAAAAGGAGGAGGCTCTTGAAGACTCCTGCGGAATAAATTGTCCCTCAAAATGAGTTTTTAAAGGTTGGTTTAGACGAAAATCACAGAGTACGCTGGACACCGGCAGTTCTCAGTGAGTGACTCTCGAACCCACGACCCAGAGCAGCCCGGTGCCTGAGCAGCAGCCCAGAAGGTTCTAGAAGGAGAAAAATATTCAAATCAATATAAAACTAAAGACAAAGACTATAGAATACACAAGACATGTCACTTGTTTAGTTTTGTATGAGGAAAAGTGTAATGGACATGCAAATGAAGCCCCGCCTTCTAGTACAAGCGCCAATCATTGATCACTATAGACTAAGAATTCTCAGGGGGAGGGGCATGTGTGGACCAGGCATGTGTTTTTACTAAAGTTTCTGAAAGTCACCAACAAATGTTCCTTCATGATCAGTCATCACGTGACATTTACTATGAGTGTTATTTTTCAAAGCAGTCACAAGTGTTGGTATAACAATATTTCTTATCTCAATTTCAGTTTTTTTTATCTTATATAAATGTCAATAAACACTGATGCATGCTGACAACTAGGCTACATTATTTAGTGGCATTCGTTACGACATTGATAGGATCGAACATACTGTATATTAGCTTTTTTTATATCAAGATATTTTCTTTTAAATCTAAATGTATATTTTCCTCGACTGAACTTGCTGCGAGTGAGACAGAGAAGATGAAAGCACATCAGCACAGAGGAAAATTTTTCTCAGAAATCTCAAGACAAAATAATGACATATTAAAAAAAATTAGGTTTGTAATAAAAAAAAAATACACTGAAGCATTAATTAAATCCTTATTTTCCAGAGCAAAACAAATCATCTACCTGCACAGTTGATTAGTGGACGGGCACAAACAAAAAAAGAATTTGTATATTTTTTAAATGAATTTCATTTAATATAATTTGTATCTTAATCTTATGTGTTTTTTGTTGGTCAAACTAATTTCGAGAGGAGCACGTGATATGATTGAGCACGTCTGGCTTCTCATCTGTAATCAGTAATAATCCAATCAGAGCGATCCAAGCTTACTATATATGGATCATTTTCTCCCTACTGCTCTATCTTCATTTTGGAAGAATCCCCCCTTCCACCCCATCTCCTCCTTCTCCTCCATTTTCTAGGTGGAGCTCTCGAGACCTACCTGATCTCGGATCCCCTGATATATGCTTATTGACCGGGTGGGAGCCTTGAGCTCAAGTATCTCTGAGCTAAGGTTTCTCTCCCTAGACAGCATGCCAAACCTGCTTAAATGCTAAGCATATCTAAGTGGGAACTCTTGAAACAAGAATAACGAATAACATCTGAGGTGAAGTGCATCAAAACCAGTCCACTATGCTTCAGTGCCAAGGCATAAACTGATTTGTTAAATAAAATAAGATCTAGCCTAAATAAAATTAAAGTTAAATATTCACAGTTTCAGAGAAACCTATATTAAACTTTTCACCGTTAATGACAGAATCATACATTGCTGTTGAGTTTCAATTTAAATTGTTTAATCAAGTAATTTGAGTAAGCAGGAAATGCTTTTACAGTGTATTCGCAGCACTGAATGTGTTTCCAGATTACCTCAGAAGAACAATCTCAGTCAGAAGGCTGAGAGAACTCAGAAACTCATTGTGAGAATGCAGAGGTCTGCATATTTGTCAGTCAGATAAAATTGCTTAAAACACTTTAATATTTTAGAGAAAGTAGTTAAAGTTTGCATAACCAATGATTGATCTTGTCCACCTGAGACCCACCCATAAGTAAATATGCAGCCTGTTTTTTAATTACCTGACCCGCAGATTAATGGCAGCACCCACTGATATAACCGAGATATTATGTGCTCCTATTGCCCAGTGTCACCCACGTAACGGAACTTATCGTATCGTGAAGAATAAGAAATTAAACATGCTAGACTTTCTGCAATGGTGTCGTAATGCGTCACAGGCATGGTATCAGCTGTTGTGAGATATGCCATATTACACAAGAAGAAACGATTGAATCTTGTGTCACAATGCAAATTTGTTGTTTATGACTCCTACGTCAAGGAAATCATGCCAAAATCGTGTGATCTGATTAGGGCTTTAGGGTAATTAGGCAAGTCATTGTATAACGGTTTGTTCTGTAGACAAAGAGAAAAAAATATTGCTTTACGGGGCTAATAATATTGAGCTTAAAATGTTTAAAAAAATTAAAAACTGCTTTTATTAAAACAAACAAGACTTTCTCCAGAAGAAAAAATATTATAGGAAATACTGTAAAAATGAATCTGTTAAACATCATTTAGGAAATTGGGAAAAAAAAAATGTAACTTCACAGAAGGGCGAATAAGTTTGACTTCAACTGTATATAACATGCTTGAAATCTCTACTTTAAAACAACCCAACTACACTTGAAAACAGACGTTCTCTGGTATTGTCATTTTTCTGAAACTGAAATTAGGTACAGTTCTCCTGCACATTAGTAACCATCTCTCCCTCATTAGCATAAACAGCCCTGAGTGAGAAGCAGCCATTAGAGTTTTGAATCTGCTGCTATGGAATCTCCACATATGCATTTGTAGCTCCGCCCTCTTTTGAAATCTCATTTGAATTTAAAGGCAACAGTCACCAAAACGGCACATTTAGGATCAAAGTTTAAAAGGGCCAGTTTCTGAGAGTTAGAAAACATTATTAGTGTACTATTTTGAGCTGAAACTTCACACACACACACACACACACACACACACACACACACACACACACAC
>CAIGQZ010032119.1:2782024-2793605 GCA_903798205.1 Danio tinwini | reverse complement strand
TGTTGCCAAAACAAATTCCTTGTGTGTGTGAAGCACACTTGGCAATACAACTGATTCTGATTAATATTAGTATGTGCTGTATTATTTGGTTACTGAGCAGCAATAAACACAAAAATATAAGGAGTTTTCATGTGATTTTCTAAACTAGTCGTGTTTTGAAATTAATAAATGCATAATATTCGTGATAACCGTGAAATCGTGATTATTTCTCAGACTATAATCGACTATAATCGTACAACCAAAATCTATAATCGTTGCATCCCTCACAATATATGTTTCTTTGTTTAACCAGATAAAAACCCATTGAGCTCAAGATCTCATTTACAAGGGTGACCTGGCCAAGAGGTCCGCAAACACACGACTTATGAAAAAATAAATAAATAAATAAATAGAAAATATAATGTAAAAATACAGTTTAGTTGTTCAGCTAAACATGACAATATATTAAAAACACATACATTGAGAAATGAACTGTTGTTGTTTGTTAAAAAGGATAGAGCGAAACGATGTAATTGGGATGAGCTCAGATATTTTTTAGTTCAGACTGAAGAGTGTTCCAGGATGAGGGGGCGGCAAGACTAAAGGCTCGCTTCCCTATTTCAGTTCAAACCCGGTGAACAGTCAAATGATAAGATTCACTTGAACGTAGGGCATACTGGCTTTTTGACTTATGAAGGCAACTTGGGTATGAAGGCACCAGTCCCAGAAGAGCCTTGTAGACCCGAGTCATCCAGTGGGTGTACTGTACCTTCTTGCATACAGAGAAGGCCACTCAGCTTTGGCATACAAGTTCTGAGACAATAAAAATGATAAAATAAGCAAACATGCAAATGATTTACATACAGGAAAAACCTAAGCACACTGATCGATAGTGTTCAATAGTCTGGGATAAATGAGTTTCCAGCAGAAGATTCTGTATCTTCTACCAGAAGGTAAAAGATTATGAAATGGGAAGAGTACATGAGATGGATTGTTCAGAATTATTTTCGCTTCATTCAGAGTGCATTGCTTGTAGAGTGTCTAAATACTGGCAAGGGTTTCTGATCCTATTAGTCTCATAGCAATTCTGATAATGTTAAAAAAATTTCATTTCAGATTTACAGAAAGATTGCCATACTATGTAGATAGACCATACCTGGTGACACTCTCAAATACAGCCTGATAAAATAAGTACATGATTTTCTTGTCAACACCATAGAACCATAACCTTCATAGGAAATAAAGTCTTTGAAGCTTTTTACAAATCCAGTTTACGTGAGTGTCCCATGCTAGAGACCTGTCTATGTAAATTCCCAAATACATGTATGACTTTACCTGATTGATTTCTTGATTATGTACAAACACTGGTAAATACTCGACAACACACTTGGGATTAAATATTATTTCCTTAGTTTTTTTCGTATTAACTTAAGAAGTTGATCACACCACTCAACAAATGGATCCATTTCAGAAAAATAGACACAAACAGGATCTTGTTTTTTCAGCAAACTTAAAATGACCGTATCATCTGAGTATTTAAGAATAAAATTCTGTGAGTGCCTGCTTGAGCACTCATTAGTATATAAAGTAAACAGAAGTGATGAGCACACAAGCCTGAGGGACACCAGAACTACTATATTTAACTTGGGACAAACTATTATTTACTTTGACTGCATGAGGTCGGTTTGTTAAAAAGGAGTGATACCAATAATTGTGGGATTGATTTACTCCTAACTTTTTTAGTTTCCCAATTAAAACATGTGGTTGAACCGTATTAAACGCTGAGCTAAAATCAAAGAAAAGTACACGTGCATATGCAACAGGGCCTTCTAAATGATGCAACAGACTATTGATGCTATCACATGTACCTACTCCTTTGCTACATGCAAACTGATGTGGATCAAGATCAAGTGATCACAGAACTTGCAAATAGAGTCGACCCTTATAGCGAAGATATCTCACAGGTTGGTGTGTATTAATTAGCTCAGAAATATACTCAGGGGCCAGGCCATGGAGGGATATAAAAACATACAACAGTATTTTGTACTGAATTCTAAACTGGATTGGTAGCCAGTGTCGGGAAACCAGTACAGGTGTTAAGTGCTCACCTTTTTTGTGCCTGTTAAAAGTCTGGAGTTCTGGACCACCTATAGCGCATGTGTTTGGACTGTGGGGGAAACCCACGCCAACACGGGGAGAACACGCAAATCTCGCACAGAAATGCCAAATGACTCAGCCGGGACTTAAACCAGCAACCTTCTTGCTGTGAAGCAGCAGTGCTAACCACTGAGCCACTATGACACCCTATGGCAATAATTTCAAATGAAAATTCCAGACTTGGTATGCAATGAGCTTTACTCGAAACCTTCCTGTATTTGTAACATATGGTCAGGTTATTCACCAGAACATGCAAACCACACGAACACAGCTGGCATGAACACATGCAATCAGGTACCGTATGTGCACATGTACGCACATACTATACAGCACACACACACTGTTCTCATAGAGCACACGCAGACTGCAGCTGTAAACCACACAAGAGTCTTGATACACAAAATACCATGACAGTATTAAAAAACAAACACATGCACTTAATGTATAATTTTTTTAAAATATGAATTAGCATGAGGCCCGTCTGTAAAAAAACTAAGGCATGACAGATAGTATGAAAACATATAAACATAAAATAAGATTAACACAAATACAAAACAATTAGCCAAGAGTTGTGCCAAAACACGACATACAGTATTGTACAGTTGAAGGCAAAGGTATTAGCCTTCCTCTAAATGGTTTTATTCTTGTTCAAGTATTTCTGTTGTAAGTGCGGTTTAACAAAGGAAGGACATTTTTAACAGTATTTCATCTTATATTTTCTTTTTTATATTTAAACATCTGCTAAGGTCAATATTATTATCCCCTTTAGGAAATTATTTTCTATAATGGCTACAGAACACACCACAGTTGTCCAATGACTTGCCTAATTACTACAGGAAACACGCACCTTATTTTACCGATCCCTCTCCTCAACCTCTGTTCACTTTCACTTTCTTCAGCGATTCCCCAACCCTCTTTACTTTAGTCTGTAACACCCCCATCCTGCTCGCTTTCATCCACGACACCACTCCATCCTTGGGTAACATGCTGGATCTGTTACCCCGATCTGTTACGGGAGCTCGCAATTCACAAATTAAGCACTGCCTAGCTACTGTATGCCTTTAAATGTCACTTTAAACTGAATACTAGTATCTTACACGTCATACCATCAAATTAAATTAGTTCATTCATTCCACTTCTTTTCGGCTTAGTACTTTTATTTATCAGGGGTCGCCACAGCGGAATGAACCGCCAACTTATCCAGCATATGTTTTACGTAGCGTATACCCTTCCAGCTGCGACCCAACACTGGGAAACACCCAAACTCATACACTACGGCCAAAATAGCTTATTCAATTCCACTATAGCGCATGTATTTGGACTGTTGGGGAAAACCGGACCACCCGGAGGTAACCCACGCCAACACGGGGAGAACATGCAAACTCCACACAAATGCCAACTGACCCAGCCAAGACTCAAACCAGCGACCTTCGTGCTGAGAGGCGATCGTTCTACCCACTGCGCCACCATGATGCCCAATTAAATTAGTTATAAAACAAAAAAAGTTATTAAATGTTTAAAACGTGTTGATAAAAATCTCTGTTAAAAAGCACTTAAACTTTTGAATAAGTTTGTCATTAATTGTATACTACACGCAAAAAGCCCCCCAAAAAGAGAAGAAAAAAACAAACACAAAATTAGAATTATAAACCAAAGCCTGCTTGTTTGACCTGGAGACTGACATGCGCTGTATTTGCAGAGACCTCTTAAAACTGTAAATCAGGCTTTTATTGCTGTTTACTGGCCTGTTTGACCCTCAGAGCAGTACATGCTCGTCTTTCCATCACTGCTCCAAGTATATAAATAGAATTAGAGAAAAACAGAGAATCAAAATAGTACTTCAAAGCAGATTTGGAGTTGTACGACTTCACCCAAACTCTCCTGGCAAGACACTGAGTGAATGTTAAACAAAACAGTCACTCCGAAAGCACATCAAATTAACAAAACCACAATATAATCCTGTCATGCTGCATTTACACTTGTTGAGATTCAGACCTGTATAACTTTCTTCCTTCTATGGAACACTTTGTGAAGTTTAATTATGAACTAATTTCGAGAGGATCATGTGCTTATGATTGCTTGCAGCCTATCCCGCATTATTAAATTCATGATTCACCAATCAGACGATTCCTAAGCCACTATAAATATCCTAAGTTCCATATAACAGTCATCTTCGTTTTGAAGAATCCCCCTTTCCACCCCTACTCCTCCTCCTTTCCTAGATGGGTGGCACGGTGGCCCAGTGGTTAGCACTGTTGCCTATTAGCAAGAACCTCACTGGTTTTAGTCCTTACCAAGCCAGCCGACGTTTTTGTGCAGAGTTTACACGTTCTCTCCGTGCTCACGTGGGTTTCCCCCAGGTTATCCAGTTTCCTCCCACCCTCAAAAAACATGCAACTTAAGTTAATTGACTAATCCAAGTCAGCACCATAGACATGCTTCTAGTAAGAAGGTATCTCTTAAGAGCAATCACTATCTGTTCATCAGCTACTACAGTAGGAGAGTTCTCGAGATCTACCTGAGCTCAAACTCCCCTCTCGCCATGCAAACGGGAGTGAGCCCCGGGCTTGAGGATCTAATGAGCTCAGGGCTCTCTCCCAGGACAGCATGCCAAACACGCTTTATTATCAATCATTAGCTAAGTGTGAACTCTTGAAGTGAATAATGTTATTACCTGAATGGATTTGGTTCCCATTGATCTCCATTGTATTGTTATCCATATTATGGAAGTCAGTGTGAGCCTTTCTAAATGCAGTGGTCCCTCATGATAATGCAGTTCACCTTTCGCGACCTCACAGTTTTGCGGATTTCGCAGTTGTGCAATTTGACATGCTTTTTTTTTTTTTTTTTTTTTTTTACATCGGCGTCCTGATTGGCTGTGTTGTGTCTCCTGTACAGTACAGAATGCGTTCAGCTTGCCAAATTCACATATATCTTCAAATGCTAGCAGTGTGAGTGTGAAGTGCTGTACAGTATGTTGACGAAGCGTGACGTCACACTTAACAAGTGGATCGGTGAATTGGGTAAGCTAAAATTGTCCGTAGTGCATAAGTGTGAATGAGTGTGTATGGATGTCTCCCAGTGTTGGGTTGCAGCTGGAAGGGCATCCGTTGCCTAAAACATATGTTGGATAAATTGGCGGTTCATTCCGTTGTGGCAACCCCAGATTAATAAAGGAACTAAGCTGAAAATAAATTTATCCGATATGAATCAGATCCGTGCCCTCGTGTCTGCACTAAGCAGGTAGATTGGATTTTCACCTGTCAATGCAAGTCACGCATCTTTAAACACATAGCGAATGACATCAACTCGAACACCTTCATTCAGAACAGACTTCAGCAGAGTCGTAAACCTTAAATCTCATACACGAGGACTAAAAAAGCTTTTATATTTTCATGTAGCACAAGTTTAAGCATGTTAAGGAGAGAGAGAGAGAGAGAGCTCAGTATTCGCCATGTAGCCAAAATAAACTAATATAAAACTGTTGCAAACTTCACGTGCATTAAATCACGCCATGGACTTTACATTAAAATGCCTACTGGTTTAAAAAGGCCTAGATTAAAAGAAGTTGGCCAAATGAGAACTTTTCTGTCATAAACTATAGAAAAACAACTTGTCAAAAAGAATAAAAAAAATGAAACCCTGCGCTGCGAACAGATTAAATACAGGAAGAGAGAAAAGGGCGCTCTTTTATTATCAGCTGTAAGTCAGCGCTTGCTCTTTTTTTTCCTGGTCATTGCGCCTCTGCTGTTGCCGTGTAAATGCAGACAATCAGATACGAGTCACTTTTAAAAGATGGTCTAAGCGGGTCATTAAAAAAAACAGATGCAGTCACAAAATTGGAATTGACCATTACAATCTGCAGTGTAAATGCAGCCTAAATGTTCTTAAATACACATACAGACATTATATTTTTATAAATATTTTAATAATTACAGAAGGTTAATCTTGGAGACGCAAAATATACAAGCAATTCTAGAATCACCCATATTTATGCAGTTGAGGTCAGAATTAATTTTATTTCTTTGATATTTTTCCCCAATTTTTCTAAACATAATAGTTTTAGGGTGCTTTCACACTTGGTGTGAATGCCTGGTCCAAACCTAAGTTTGATAGTCCCCCCTTGGCTGGTTTGTGTTCACACTGTCTTTTTTACCTTCTGAGCACAGCTTGCCTCTTCGAGCTGCTGTTTTGTGTACATTTGTTGCTAGGTGACGGCCACAAAAGCAAAATGGAGACGTACACATATCACGGTCATTCTGCTGTTACTGAATCTTTTGGTTTTGTTATCAAAACCAAGACACAGAGAGCCACTTCCATTTATCTGCCACAAAAACTATTATAAACGTTTAGAACATCACCCAATTACTGCAGAAGTCGTTTTTGGTGGAGACAAGCAGACATTATGACTGTTTGCACGGGGTGAGTCCCGCTTGTCACCAAGGTAGGTGATCCACACACACACACACACACACACACACACACACACACACACGACTGAGCGTTATGAAAACTAAAATTTGTTGTACAGTTGGCAGTTCACTTCCGTTATTTGGTATGATTCCATTCATATCAGAAGAAATTATATTCAGGTATATTTAGGCAGACTCTGTTACTGTTCATAAGTGCGCACTTGAGATTAGAAGACAGCATTCACATTTGCTAAACATACCATACTCTGATGTCAAACGAACCCGGGTGCGGAGCAAAAGTGCTAACGTAAAGCACCCTTACAAACGCATTTCTAATAGCTGATTTCTTTTATCTTTGCCATGATGACAGCATTGGGTATGCTAAAATTGACTGTAGTGTATGAGTGTGTGTGTGTGAATGAGTGTGGATGTTTCCCAGTGATGGGTTGTGGCTGGAAGGGCATCCGCTGCAAAAAAAATATGCTGAATAAGTTGGCGGTTCATTCCGCTGTGGTGATTTCAGATTAATAAAGGGACTAAGCTGAAAAGAAAATGAATGAATGATGACCGCACATTATATTTGACTAGATATTCTTCAAGATACTAGTATTCAGCTTAAAGTGACATTTAAAGGCTGAACTAGGTTAATTAGGGTAAAGTTAGGGTAATTAGGCAAGTCATTGTATAACAGTGGTTTGTAAACAAAGATAAATAGCTTAAGAGGGCTAATAATATTGACCTTAAAATAAAATTATAGGAGAATTACCAACCTACGTCCTACATGACATCACACGGTTTGCAACCGCGCATACCGGTTGCAAAAAAAGACCAGTTGCAATAGCAAACATGTTGTGTTGTGCGGTAGGATGCCAAATTCAAAAATAGAAAAACCTAAGTTTTTACCGCTTTTAATGCCAACTGCAGATGTCTTTGGCTAACCGCAATCATAGGAGCTGAATGGAGTGAGGACCTAATTAAAAATGCTGGACTCTGCAGTTCTCATGTTATATCAGGTCAGTTCACACTATGCTGAATCACACACATTACTCATTTTTGATTGCAGCAATGATTTCAGCAAAAACTGTTAAATATGGTGAATTAAACTGCAGACACTGAATGCTAAAAATGAAACGTAAACATGTAAGTTCACATACCCTGCCGTACAGGTGCAGTTCACTGTCAGAATGTAGTTGTTTTGCTTGTTGATGATTACCCAGGCCTTGTACAGTTCGGTCTTCTTTCCTTGTCTTTGGCTAGGCAGAAGCTCGGTTTTTAGCACTACAAAGTTTTGAATCTGGTAATCAGGGATTAATTTGTGCCGGAACACGCCAGATCCGGCACCTCTGATATTTGATCCTGCACCTCATTTTACTGATTCATTATTAGAAGACACGGGATCAGCTTTCACTGCTATGCAGATAATACTCAATTATATATTTCAACTAAACCGGATGAGATGTCTAAACTGTCTAAACAAACTGAGTGTATTAAAGATGTTAAAGACTGGATGACAAACAATTTTCTTCTCTTAAACTCAGACAAAACAGAATTATTACTTATTGGGCCTAAATCCTGCACACAGCAGATCTCACAACTCGACCTGCAACTAGAGGGATACAAAGTTAGCGTTAGCTCTACTATAAAAGATCTGGGTGTCATATTAGACAGCAATTTAACCTTTGAAAATCATATATCCCATGTCACAAAAACTGCCTTCTTTCATCTGAGAAATATTGCTAAATTACGAAGTATGCTATCCATCTCAGATGCAGAAAAGCTAGTCCATGCTTTCATGACTTCTAGGCTGGATTACTGTAATGCTCTGTTTGCTGGCTGCCCAGCATCCTCTATTAACAAACTTCAGCTAGTACAAAATGCAGCTGCCAGAGTTCTTACCAGGTCTAGAAAATATGATCATATCACCCCAATTTTATCCTCCTTACACTGGCTGCCTGTTAGGTTTCATATTGAATATAAAATATTGCTTCTTACCTATAAAGCTTTAAATAATCGAGCTCCTGTTTATCTAACCAACCTCCTGTCTCGCTACAATCCAACCCGCTCTTTAAGATCTCAAAACTCAGGGCTTTTTGTAGTACCTAGAATAGCAAAGTCGAGTAAAGGAGGTCGAGCCTTCTCATTTATGGCCCCTAAACTCTGGAATAGCCTTCCTGATAATGTCCGAGGCTCAGACACACTCTCACAGTTCAAAACTAGATTAAAGACCTATCTTTTTAGCAAAGCATACACTCAGTGCATGACTTAGCGGTATGACACATGACTGTGCTCCATGCAGGTTTTTGCATCTTTTTTATATACACTATGAACAGCAGCTATGCTAATTATTCTCTTTATTCTCTATTTCCGCCTGGGGATACTCATCCTGAGGCCCTCAGACTATGAAGCGCCACTGATGCGATCCAAGACCAGAGACAAGATGATCCTGAGGTTTTTACAATCCTGGACCAGGCCGCATCCTGAGCAGCTGCTGTGGTGGTCATGGTGGAGTGGAGAGCATGAGACTGATTCCTGTGACGCTCCAAGGACAGACAAGTCTTCGCTGAGGTTCCAGCATTCTCCACCTTCCGGCGCTTAGACTGCAGCTCTACACAAGACGTTTGGCCATAGGAGAAATGGTCCTGCCAAACTGAGCCTGGTTTCTCTCAAGGTTTTTTTAATTCTTCAGTTTCGCCAATTGGTGAAGTTTTTTTTCCTCGCCGCTGTCGCCACTGGCTTGCATGGTTCGGGATCTGTAGAGCTGCGCATCGATGGAATTGCTCTTCAGTGTTTGGATTCAGTAGTGATTATTAAACCACACTGAACTAAGCTCAACTGAACTGAACTGATCTGAAACTCTGAAAATCGAACTGACACCGTTTCAATTTACTATAATCTTGAATGTGAAGCTGCTTTGACACAATCTGCATTGTATAAGCGCTATACAAATAGGGCTGGACAATAATTCGATATAAATATATATCGCGATAGATTTTTTTTTCAATGGTGATATGATCTTTGAACCAATTTCCGGTATTTCAATAGAAATTTGCATATACATATTTTATTATATACATAAGATCTTATACATGTATCACTTGTCACTGAATGATTTTCAGCGCTCAGCCGTCAGAAAGAGCATGATGTCACCTGCATGATGACGTACATCACAGACACGCTTTTACAGTCTATGGCAGCACAGCAGTTAGTTAAGCTCCAAGACCGTCGCAGAAAGTTAGCTACAAAATGAGTGCCCTTAATGCAGATGTGAATGAAACAGTTGATATAAGAGAAAAAAAGACTAATGCAGTGGTGTGGAAGTGGTTCGGCTTTTTAAGTTCCGATAAACTTATAGTTTCAGTGCTCTGCTAATTGTGCCAGAGTGGTGCCGACTAGCAGCGGGAACACATCAAATCTGTTTCACCACTTGAAGCAGTTACTCCTCCTGATAAAACATACTGATAGTCAGAAGATGAGGCATCGTAAAAGTTTAAGCCAACCTGTCACCTCAGCATCACCACCAGCCACCTCCCCGACACCGAAACCAGCGGTGTCAGAAGAGAAGGCAAATGAAGCAAACACAGACGGCTATGAGGCGCCGTGCAGGATTTATATTAGTGGTGGGCCGTTATTGGCGTTAACGCGAGACTCTTATAGCGCAATAAAAAAATATCACTGTTAATCTACTCTCAAAGTTGGGTTGGGGGCTGGGTCTATACTATGCAAGCTATGATGACTTGCACCTTGATATTTTAGCGCGGATATATACCTGTCCGGTGAGCCGTCTGACAAAACAGTGCCCTTCTGAATCAAATCAGCAGGATGCCTGACTTTAACTGCAGTTCGGCAGTTTCACTTTAACTCACGAACATGTCATTCGTGCGCCGTAACAAACTCGGGTATTAGACGCAAATAATGAGTAAGGACTGGTGAGAGTGTTATGAAACTTAATAACGCACGCCAAATGAGAAGAAAAAAAAACTACTGCATTTCGCAATGTGTGTGTGTGCGTGTGCATGTGGCCCTTTACTGACAGCCGCCTGTGTGGATCTTGTCGGAAAATATGACGAAAAGTCCTACATGATGGTAATAGTTTGTCAGTAATGCCACTAATATCTGCATACTCCACGTCTTAATTCCATTTCTGTTTAGTTCAATTATGACTTTAGTCGCATTAAGGTAATCAAAAATCGCTGTTTACTTGGTAGACTCTTAATCAGAGTATTGTTTTAATCATATTAAAATCGTATTAAAAGTATTGTTGCCCATGTAAACATACTCAATGCTTGACACCGTCAGGGCTCTGTGAACTTGCCTTTGCGAAGCAGCATTTTCTGTATGTATACGTACATTAAAAGCCGGTATGAAATGGCTGTTTGGAGCTTAAGTAGGCATACAGTTCAACATTCATGTTTAACTGAATTAACAGTTAGTAAACACAAGTACATCTTCATTCATTCATTTTTTTGTTGGCTTAGTCCCTTTATTAATCCGGGGTCGCCACAGCGGATTGAACCGCCAACTTATCCAGCACGATTTTACGCAGCGGATGCCCTTCCAGCCGCAACCCATCTCTGGGAAACATCCACACACTCATACACTACGGACAATTTAGTCTACCCAGCTGTACTGCATGTTTTTGGACTGTGGGGGAAACCAGAGCACCCGGAGGAAACCCACGCGAACGCAGGGAGAACATGCAAACTCCACACAGAAATGCCAACTGACCGAGGTTCGAACCTGCGACTTAGCAACGTTCTTGCTGTGAATTTATTTTCATCACCAATTATCACAGTAGAACAGTAGAACAGTTTCTCAAGCAGTTTGTGATGCATTTTGGAAACAGGAGCCGAGCCCCTGGTCTAATGCTTTACCTGGCTTGAGAAACCCATTCTAAAAGACGTATTATTTGGGTAGCACACATATTCTGAATGCCTTAGGCAGAATTCAAATGAGCCATTTTAATCTAGATTAATTTTAAGATTATATATATATATATATATATATATATATATATATATATATATACACACACA
>CAIGQZ010032119.1:2761269-2781624 GCA_903798205.1 Danio tinwini | reverse complement strand
ATAAGCTAAGTCTGAGAGTTTTATTTGATAGTTTATTTCACATTTCTTGTTTGTAAAGGCTAAATACAAATAAAAAGTGAACATTAATTCAATTTTTTGTACTGTTTTTATTTATTTTTTTTATGTTATGAGCCTGGAGGTATTATAGACTTTACAGATTCAGATGTAGTCATTTGAAGGTACAGACGTTCATTGTGTGCGTTCTTGGCAGTTTTTTCTGTCTTTTTGATATTGTCCATATCGATATTGAAATTATATCGTATCGACCGAAATTAAGAAATATATTGTGATATAAATGTTTGCCATATTGTCCAGCCCTATATACAAATAAAGGTGAATTGAATTGATCCCCCTTCAACCGCCCTTCTACCCTGTCCGCTGGTCACTTTTACTTTCTTCTGCGACTCTCCAACCCTCTTCACTTTTGTCCGTGACACCCCCACCCCACTCACTTTTGTCGGTGACACCCCTCCGCCATCCACTGCTCCCCCACCCCCTCCTTCCCACTTTCCATCCTAGGACAACATGCCGAATCAGTTTCCCCGATCTGTTCAGAGACCTCGCAATTCACAAATTAAGCACCGCATTAGCAACATTATTTCTTGCACATGACCACACAGAACAAAATTATAGGCATACAAAGACTTGTAGGCCTTTACTTTTCTCTTGTAAAATCACTTGAAGTTTCAATAGATAGCTGTATATTTGGGGCTGGATGCTTGGCCATTTCATCTTATCCAATATCCATTGGGAGGATGCTATCGCAAATGGACCTGTCAGACGACCGTTCACTTTAACGTTAATTTTGCAGAATAACTGTGCTTATCACTGGGTGACAAGCTGTTATAATACGATGAAAACATTATGTAAATATTATATATAACATGTAATCAATAATACAACAACAAACTCTGTACCGCATCAGATGTCATTCCCTCGCTGTAAATGGTAGAGCTCCCGTTTTTTTCTGCAACCTCGCTGTGCGCACATCCTGAATGTTTACAAACCAGAATTTGACACAGGCTTCTCCCAAAAGATAATATGTGGATAAAAATATTTCTCCGCTTTTATTTACATTTGAACAAGACCTTAAGTCAGAATTTGCCAGGGCTATGAATAATTTGGGGCTTGGGAATCACTCTTTTATTCATGGCGTTCTGACCTCATGGTTTGTTGGTTGTCATTCTTCTGTTCATCCGCACCAGAGTGACACATCTCAACACAATGAACGCAAACACACTCACAAACACACACCTCTATACAAAGGCCCTGTCAAATTCCCCACATTCCCCTGCATTAGTTCTGCAGAAATGCCTCGTTCGCCATTCCCAGACTGCCAGACAGCCTCACCGCTGGTCCAAAAGTCAGACCGCATTTTAATCTTGCTCACACACTCTGGTTCACCAAAGGTCAATGATCTGGTGATGCATTAAACTACAAGGCTTTAATAGCAAGAACAGTGTTGGGTCAGTTACTTGAAAAAATTAATTACTAATTACCTCATTAAAGTTGGATTTAAATGAATATTCTATTTACTATGTCTGAAATCTAATTTAATTGCTCAATAAGGAATTTAATACTGTAAAAGCACCCAGGAATTATATTTGATTTACCAAAGTCACACAAGTGCCAATTTCACATCTATCACATTTGTAACAGAAAGATGTCAAAGAGATGTCAGAATGTCTGAAAATGTTTCTAAAGAGTGCAAAAGTGCCTGCTAATTCTTTTTCCCATAAGGATTTTTAACTGTTTGTTGAAGCATAGTAAGCCATACCTGTCAACCCAGCCATTTTTCCCAGGATTCTCCAGTATTTTAGTTATATCCCGATATTATCCCGTAAAGGTATTTTCCCGTATTTTTTATCTTTCTCTGAAGGGTGGCAAATAAACATTAAAAAGCAGAGCCTCCCTATACATAACCCATACCGCCAAACCACCAGGGGCTGCCCGTTGCTCTTAAATGTGAGTCTGTTCTGTGCTTTCGCTTTGTTTAGGCATGAAAACACTTTGAAATAAATATAAAATTGGCGGGATTCCCTTTCCTTTTATTACAGGTGCCGTCTCCCCTTCATATGCAATCCTCAAAACAGTCATATAGCAGTGCGTGACTGTCAGCTAACGCGCTCCATAGTGATAAATAGAGGCTGTTTCCTAAACAGATTCTGTACACGTGATTTGAAACGGAGCAAAAGTCTGGGTTTTGGGTGTGTGTTTAAACAGACATATACACATAATTATTAATAGTAATAATAATACTACTAATAATAATAATAATAATAATAATAATATCTAAAGGGGTAAATCCCTTATTATGGTGGGCATATACCTTATTTTCATATCCCAATGTTGACAGGTATGTAGTAAGCCATGAACCAAACCAACCAGCCATGAGGATTACATTACGATGCGCAGAAATATGACAAAAATACAACTGTAGAGTGGCTTTAATCAGTTGCAGAGCTACTGATTACATAAAGCATGATGAACAAAACAACAACAGAAATAAAAAATATTGTTGTTTGTAGTATCTATAAAAATTTTATAGGTTTTTTCACGACATCATTGATGACGCGTGAGACTCGGATGGAGGGCGGGAAGTTAATCTTCTACATAGGAATCGCTATAAGAACATCAAAATATTTCTGTTTTATGTTGTTTATAATTGTTTAAATCGGCCAAAATAAGAAATGTTGAACAGCTTTTATAGACCTCCAAATATTTTTGCTCATAAAGGGGGGAAAGTTCACGAAACTGGCTGAAAAACGGAAGAAAAAGGCGGCATGAACATGTATTCAATACAGTACATCCATGTGTACAAGCTCTTTTGAACGCAATAATTCATTTGACAGCATCAATAAAGGTTATATACAGGTTATATACTGTGTATAAATATGTTAACATGTTATGTAATAATCAGTTACAAACACCACCACACTTATAAAATATGCAGGAGAATATAAATAACATACCCTGCCACGTAATCACTGCAATGAAAGTTCATTGACCGAACAAAAAATAAATGCAACCCTTATGGCAAAACTAGACGGTTATTATTGTGGAGCACCTTTTCCCTCTTAAAAGTTTCATACACATTTTTACTACCAAAATTCCATGACTTTTCCAGAACTTTCAAGTACATTTTCATGACGTAATGTTTCATATAATGTCTACATATACATGGAAAATAATAAGAAAAAACAATGACGTTCAAATTTATTACAGCATATCATAGTACACGCAACAATCTATTTTGATTAAAATAGTTTTTATATTGATCTGATCATGCTTACACAGCACTAACAATGTGAGAGCGAGTTTTTGGCCAAGGACAGAAAAGACGACAACTAACCTTTATTCAAGTTAGGGCTGCACAATATATAGTTTCAGCATCAATATCGGAATGTGTGCACCTGCAATAGTCACATTGCAGGATATGCAATGCTGGGATTATAGTTTAGTATAGAGTTTAATTATAATGAAGTAAAAGTTGACCATCTGCATGCATTTTTAAAGAGATAGTTCACCCAAAAACTACTTCATCTTCATCATCATCTAGAACTATCATCTTCATTACAGTTTACTTTTTTTTTTAAATGAACACAAAGAGAATATAATATAAACTCCTATAGTATTGAAACAAGTGAAGTGTGAGTAAATAGTGAGTACATTTTAAACTTTGAGTGAACTGGCCTTTAAGGCCTGTTACTGTGTCAACATTTCAGAGTTTAAAACATCCGGCCACAAGACATTTTTTGTAACTTTAATAAAGATTTAATTAGTATACAGTGAAGACTGTGCAGTGTTGATTACTCAATATCTGTACCTGAATAGTGAATACCTGAACACTATAATTCACTTTTATTTTTAATATATTTTATTTATTTAATGCTTGTAATTTATTTGTTATTAGGGGTGTTACGATACACTAAAGGCACGATTCGGTTCGGTTCACGGTTTTGGAGCCACGGTTCGATTCGGTTCAGTTCGGTTTCTGTTTGCTGTGGGATTAGGGTTGATGTCATCTTAACAGCAATGCTAAGGAACAATATATTCACTTAATAACAAGAACAACTAAACTTTTTCTTTATTAACTTTGCCATCACATTATAGTACAGTCAGGATACCGGAGTAAACAACAAACATTAAATAAATACCTCCAATATAGACTAGTCAGAAAAAAACAATTCTCTTTAGTGCAGTCATCTTAAGAAAGTGAACTCAAATTAAATAAATAACTGCAGTGTAGACTAGTAAAAGATAAACAGGCTTGTCCTCTCTAAGGACTTTTGAAATATTTAAATAAGTTAAGTTCTTCTTTAAAAACACCATAATGTCCACATTCTCAGGTGAGAGGCTTGATCTCTGTGCAGACACAGAGATGCTCATTTTTAGTTTTCATTTAGATAGATGAGTTTCCGTTTAAATTAATGAAAAAATATACATATAATGTGTTTGTAAAGTGTTTTTTACATGACATATTCACCAGTAAAATACATGCAGTTTTGTTTGAAACTACTGTTACGATAATAGCCGTATATTGATTGTATATTTGCCTCCCGTTCTCTCTCTCTCTCTCTCTCCCTCGCTCTCTCCATGCCTGTCATTTTTGTATGTCCGCCTTAACGACAGCTGATTGGTCAGGAGACCGATCTGTCATCATTGGGTGTCGTGGTGCGGGAATATAAAAGGCCATCAGGAAAAGCGGAGGAAAGTGCTTTTCCTTTGATCTTGTTTTTCGTGTATTTTGCTAACATGATTATGATTTTCATGTTTTTGCTTAACTTTTGTTTGGGCAAAATTATTTTGCATTACTTTTGCCCACTTTGGAGATATTTTGTGATTTTTGTACATTTTTATTTTGATTGATTTGTGCGTTACTTTTTGGCTCAGCTCTCTCCCGTCATATTGAGCTTTACCTCCTCAAGTTCACTCTTTTCTCAGAGTAAGGTGGATAGGGAAGATGTCTTATGACTTCCATTTTGCAAACACATAGAAAATGTATTGTTAAAGACATCAGGTAAGAGGTGAACGTCATCTTTGCATTTATTTTATTCTACAGTTGAGTATAGGGAAGAATACAGCGCACGGCACTGAAAACTGCAATCTCAGTATATTGCTTGTGCGCCGATTTTTTCTGTTTATGCACAAAATTCTTGCGTGCCCTCATATATACTCTGCTCAAGTGCGCTTTCAAATACACGCTGCTGAAGTGCGATTTAGTGTGTTTATGTAACAAGTATGTCTCCAACCTTCATTAGATTTGCTAGAAATATTTATGAATGTCTCCAATAGACGCGAGCGGCATTAATGCTCCCTGAAGTAAAGTGAAACGGCTTTAAACTCCAGCAAGATAACGTCATCTATACATTTTAAAGTATTATAAAGCATAAATCGCACTTCAGCAGTGTGTATTTGAAAGCGCACTTGAGCAGAGTATATATGAGGGCACGCAAGAATTTTGTGCATGAACAGAGAAAATCGGCGCGCAAGCATTAGTTAGTGGCGGGGTGAATTTTGGTGTGGCGCCCTGCCATGGAAGAATGATTGTAGCGGAAACCATGCAGTAGTAATCGAGTGTGATCGCTCACTCACATGACATGACATGCACTTGGAAAATACTAACTTTAGAACATAATATTTAGAACAAAACCTCATAGTACAATTTAATCAAATGTGATCAAATAAATATGTGCTTAAATTTGGTTTAATTAGTTAGAGACAAGTGACGTCAACCTCAACCATGGGCAGCAGGGGGCGAGAGAGTATCGCAGTACGCCACAAGAGTTTCGCGATGCGTATCGTGATTGGTGTATCGCGATATTTCGGTTCGGTTTGTAGTATCGTTACACCCCTATTTGTTATATATAATTCGAGATTCACTCCTTTACAAAATCCCCCCAATCACTCCAAATAAACCTGTTAAATCATCTGGTGAAAGTGTATTCACATTGCAATATATATCACAGAAATACAAAATATGGTAATGTCAGATTTTTCCAATATCAAGCAGCCCTAATTCAAGTATGCAGATATTTGTTTAACTAATTTCCATGACTTTTCCAAAACTTTGTGGGTTTTTCTGCTTTTCCAAGACATTTTGCAGGCTTGGAAAAGTTATGTCAAAATACCATGACTTTTCCAGGTTTTTCATGACCGTATGAACCATGCTCTTACAGAAATAAATAAATAATAATGCGATGCCTGGAAGATATCCGCATGGGGGGAAAACTATAGCAATTTATAATAAACATGTTTTTAAACCACACTATGTCAAAGTGTATAATGTGTACAACTATTTGTTAATGAATGCTACAGAATACTGTAGTGTAGTAAACTGATAAACTGTAATAAATACTGTAGCGTTAGTGTGAACTGTGCACTAGTGAATAATTATAGTGTAGAGCAGGGGTTCCCAAACTTTTCAGTCCGCAACCCCCAAAATAACAATGCCAGTGACTCGCGACCCCCAATATACTTGGACGTGGTTATAAATACAGAAACCTTGCATGCAATGGCGCACACACACCAATAGACTCAAGTCTATTCTTCGTTTAAATTTTTTTTGTATGTCAGTGCTGTAAATGTGCCAGAAAGTTTAACCTGGTGTTATAAAATTAATCTGCTGCATCTGACGCCATTGCTGTGTCTTTAATATAATGTAATTACCCCAGGGGTCGCAATCCATTTGAGCTAGTAACTATAAGCTACTATAGTAGCTATATAGTATATAGTAACTATAAACGACTATTTTTTTCCTCTTCAATAGGTTATGGATAAAATATGGTAATTCTTATGATTTAATAAAAATAGATTTTTGAAAATCACCAGGCGACCCCCCTTCATTGTCCCGCGAACCCTCAGGGGGTCCTGACCCCCACTTTGAGAACCACTGGTGTAGAGAACTGAAGCCTGCTGAATGTTTATCACTACAGTTGTGTCGTACCACAGCAACAAAATAATTACTACGACAGTTTAATTCAAGTAATTATCTATAGTATGCTTCCAAACACTATAGTATTTGTTTTTTTATGTAACGTAATAGCTTAAACAGTATCTGCCGCCTCGATGACAGGCAGATATACTTTAGTTTAGTAGAAAACTCAGCCCTCTTCATGATATAAGGATCATGCCCAACATATGTGGTTGTTTTCTATTTATATCTCCTTTGAAATTTGGTATAAAATCGCAAAAGAACTGATTCCCATACAGTTTTTTACTTCCTGCCCTTCATCTGAATTTCGCACGTCACTAGACTATAAAAGGTTTTTTCAAAATATGTATAAACTTAAATATTTTAAGAGTGGTAGGAGAAGGGAAAATAAATTGTATTAATTTTGATAAATCAAATTTAATAATAAAGCAAAACAATGAAAATTTATAAAAAAAGGAAATGCTAAATTTATTATATTTATTAAAAAATTACCAAATATGTTTTAAATAAATAAAATCGATTATTATTAAAATACCTCAAATATTTGCCATGAAAATGTTAGGAGTGGAAAAACCGGAGAAGTGAAAAATTGGTTTTCTAGAGCAGGGGTTTTCAAACTGTGGGACGCGCGAGAATGAGGCATGCACGCAAGTAAATTATGACGACGATTTTTATGCGTTCTGACTGACTGACTGACATTAGCTCTGACTGACTGACTGACATTAGCTCCACAGCTACTGTAACTATTAGGCACCTGCAGAGTTTATGCGTTTCATTAAAATATATGCAAATAAAATGGAGGTGGTGTTTTTTAAAAAAGAATGACGGTGAATAAAAATAAAACAAAAAAAACAAGACAAAAAAAAAAGTGCCCTTCTGAATCAAATCAGCAAGATGCCCTTCTGGATCTTTTACTTACTTTGAAGACATACGACATGAAGACATACATACTTTACATAAACATGAGTGAGAGTTATTTGCCTTAATTTGAATAAGACAATAATATAATTAAAGTGTAACATTAAGTGCTTTTTGAATGTTACGTCACCAGGATATCTAAGTTTCCTGCAGAGTCTCATGTCATTTTGGGTGTTTTATCTTTAATTTTTCGACTTTAACTTCAGTTCAGCACGTTCACTCATGAACATTTTCCCATGACAAACTGGGGTATTAGACGCAAATATTTAGTAAGGACTGGTGGAAGATGTTTTAATAGGACTTGATAGCGCACGCCAAATAAAGAAAAAAACTTCCGCATTTCGTGATCAGTGTCGTCAGATGTAGCTGACTGATTCCAGCCCAAAAGCAATATTCACTACCCTGCCTACGTCATTTTTTTCCCCCAACAATCGAATTCAAAACCGCCCAATCTGGCAACACTGTCCGTGGTGTGTGTGTGTGTGTAATCCTTTACTGACAGCCGTCTGTGCATCTTGTCGCAAAATGCAGCGTAAGGTAATAGTTTGATTGCGGTGTTTACTTCAATAATGCCACTAATATCTGCATACTCCCCGTCTTAATTCCATTTCTGTTTAGTTCCGTTATGACTTTAGTCGGATTAAGGTAATCAGAAATCACTGTTTACATGGTGATACAATCAGAGTATTGTCTTAATCGTATTAAAATCATATTAAATTGTTGCCCATGTAAACGTACTCAATGTTAGACTCAACCACACTATCAGGGCTCTGCGAACTTGGATTTGCGAAGCAGCATTTTCTGTACCTACATCAAAAGCAAGCAGACTATGGCTCACGCTTATTAACAGTGGACGATGATTTGCGGTTAGTTGCGTCAGTAATCAAACCACAAATTACCATGTTGTCCTCACAGAAACCGGCTCAGCCATCACACTAAATCAGGTAAGCTGGATATTTATGTTTCAATGTAATTAATGCTACACACTTTAAATGCACCGCGAGTGAAATTGGACAAACTTGGGAGGGCGTGTGTCCTAAAAGTTTGAAATCCCCTGTTCTAGAGGCTCAGGGGTCAGTGAAGAGCTAAAGCTGCAGCACACCTGCTCATGCACTGACAGATGGAGAGGCTCTGCTGAGTCTTAATTAGTGATAGACTCGTCAAGAGAGGAAGAGGGAGGACAGAGAGGAACATGTGCTTTTCCTCAACACCAACACATTCATGACATAACAGTGAAAAGCAGCAGACACACAGTTTACCCAGACACACTCACTGTGTCTGGTAACACACAACACAAGCTCCATATTAGGGCTGTACATTACTTAAGAAAAATATGACAGCATGCTAAATAATGTGATATATGTTTTTAAATGTACTGTAACCAACAAACAGATGTGATTAAGTCTGAATTATTAGTAGCCCTCCAGTATATTTTTCCACAATTTCTTTTTAACAAAAGAAGATTATTTTTCAACATTTCTAAACAAGTTTTAATAATTCATTTCTAATAACAGATTTCTTTTATCATTGCCATGATGACCGCACATAATATTAGACTAGATATTATTCAAAATACTAGTATTCAGCTTAAAGTGACATTTAAAGATTTAACTAGGTTAATTAGGTTAAAGTTAGGGTAATTAGGCAAGTCATATGGTTTGACAATCCAAAAAAACTAAAAACATTTATATAACTTTCTAATTTTAGACTAACAGGTAAATTATTCCACAATTATGGACATGAAATACAAGTTAACGTGTAAAAACACTGTTTTTCTGCACCAATTTTCATCATTGAATATTGAATGTAATCACAGATCTGTGTACATGTACTCTGAACACTAATCTCACATAAAAATATCTGTTAAAATGTTTGTATTTAAGCATGTTATATAGGTTTATTGTTTTAGCAGTTATACAGGGAGTGCAGAATTAGGCAAATGAGTATTTTGACCACATCATCCTCTTACTCCAAGTCTTACTCCAAGCTGTATAGGCTCGAAAGCCTACTACCAATTAAGCATATTAGGTGATGTGCATCTCTGTAATGAGAAGGGGTGTGGTCTAATGACATCAACACCCTATATCAGGTGTGCATAATTATTAGGCAACTTCCTTTCCTTTGGCAAAATGGGTCAAAAGAAGGACTTGACAGGCTCCGAAAAGTCAAAAATAGTGAGATATCTTGCAGAGGGATGCAGCACTCTTAAAACTGCCAAGCTTCTGAAGCGTGATCATCAAACAATCAAGCGTTTCATTCAAAATAGTCAACAGGGTCGCAAGAAGCATGTGGAAAAACCAAGGCGCAAAATAACTGCCCATGAACTGAGAAAAGTCAAGCGTTCAGCTGCCAAGATGCCACTTGCCACCAGTTTTGCCATATTTCAGAGCTGCAACATCACTGGAGTGCCCAAAAGCACAAAGTGTGCAATACTCAGAGACATGGCCAAGGTAAGAAAGGCTGAAAAACCACCACCACTGAACAAGACACACAAGCTGAAACGTCAAGACTGGGCCAAGAAATATCTCAAGACTGATTTTTCTAAGGTTTTATGGACTGATGAAATGAGAGTGAGTCTTGATGGGCCAGATGGATGGGCCCGTGGCTGGATCGGTAAAGGGCAGAGAGCTCCAGTCAAACTCAGACGCCAGCAAGGTGGAGGTGGAGCACTCGTTTGGGCTGGTATCATCAAAGAGGAGCTTGTAGGGCCTTTTCGGGTTGAGGATGGAGTCAAGCTCAACTCCCAGTCCTACTGCCAGTTTCTGGAAGACACCTTCTTCAAGCAGTGGTACAGGAAGAAGTCTGCATCCTTCAAGAAAAACATGATTTTCATGCAGGACAATGCTCCATCACATGCGTCCAAGTACTCCACAGCGTGGCTGGCAAGAAAGGGTCTAAAAGAAGAAAAACTAATGACATGGCCTCCTTGTTCACCTGATCTGAACCCCATAGAGAACCTGTGGTCCATCATCAAATGTGAGATTTACAAGGAGGGAAAACAGTACACCTCTCTGAACAGTGTCTGGGAGGCTGTGGTTGCTGCTGCACGCAATGTTGATGATGAACAGATCAAAACACTGACAGAATCTATGGATGGCAGGCTTTTGAGTGTCCTTGTAAAGAAAGGTGGCTATATTGATCACTGATTTGTTTTTGTTTTGTTTTTGAATGTCAGAAATGTATATTTGTGAATGTTGAGATGTTATATTGGTTTCACTGGTGAAAATAAATCATTGAAATGGGTATATATTTGTTTTTTGTTAAGTTGCCTAATAATTATGCACAGTAATAGTCACCTGCACACACAGATATCCTCCTAAAATAGCTCAAACTAAAAACAAACTAAAAACTACTTCCAAAAATTATTCAGCTTTGATATTAATGAGTGTTTTGGGTTCATTGAGAACATGGTTGTTGTTCAGTAATAAAATTAATCCTCAAAAATACAACTTGCCTGATAATTCAGCACTCCCTGTAGTTTTATAGTTTTCATTTTGAAAGTCTATTCCACATGCACGTTTCATTTAATTTCTTAATTTTAATATCTAATATTTTACTTATACTTATATATTATAATTATTATTTCTAAGGCTAAATTAATTTAACGTTTATATTTAGGCTACAGCGCATTTCTAAAGTGCTCATTAAGCATCCTAATGAAAATATACAGCCTATGTTAACAGTGTCCAGAAGCGCTGTTCACTTCTCTGGTCTCAGAGGCATCTGGGATAGACAATCTTCTCAATTTTTGGGGAGAAATGAACTCTGTGTGCTCCGGACCAATGAAGAAAAGGATCATCCTGTTACCAGCAACAAGTCCAAAAACCAGGGTCTGTCATGGTATGGGGTTGTGTCAGTGACCTTGGCAAAGGTATTTTGCACTTCTGTGATGCACTATTAATGCTGAAAAGCAGATTTGAGCACAATATGCTACCTTCTTTTCCAGGGACGCTCATGCATATTACAACAAGACAATGCAAAGCCACATTCTGCACACATTACAAAGTCCTGGCTGCGGAGGAAGAGGATACAGGTACTTGAGTGGCCTGCCTGCAGTCCCGTCCTGTCTCCAATAGAGATTGTGAGGTGCATTTTGAAGCGCAAAATGCAACAAGGAAGAACCCAACCTTAAGACTTGTCTGCAGGATGAATAGGACACCGGAAACACTTCATCACTTTGTATCTTCAGTTACTAATACGAATACGACTGAGAAAGAAACTATTGCATATAATTTTTCGCTGTTGGATCAGACTAGAAAAGAAATAATCCCACCCACTCCAATACAATAGAAATTTCATTGCAATAGAGCTCAATCGGAACGATTAGGATGTTTACATTAATGTTACTTAATCTAAATCAGTTTATTTTTTGATTATTTTTTTTTGGGGGGGGGGGGGGGGGGGGGGGGGGGGTGGGGGGCTCAAATATAGAAAGATAAGAGATTTCATTAACGTTGAGAATGTTACAGTGTATTGTGAGAGTAGAAACATAGACCAGAGCTTACATTAGCAAATTTTAAAAGATGCTCCAAAGAGAAGATATGGCAAAGAGCCAGGGAGGAGATAAAAATGAGTGTGCTAAAAAGAAAGCAAGGATTTATTTGGATAGTTATCTTGAATTTTGTTCCATTGAAGCAATGGTCAAGGTGAGAATTGAGTATGTCATCTGTGGTAACAGACTAGTGAATAAAAGCATGAAGCCCTGCAAACTAAAGAGACATCAGAGCACTAGACACCCACAGACGGTTGGTGCACACAAATAATTTTTCCTAAGTGTGCGTGCATGTGTGCATGTTACAACTTTTGTGTGTGTGTGTGTGTGTCTTTAAAAAATGTCAGCAATAAAATAGGGGTCTCCTGATAAAGGTTGGGAACCACTGATCTAAATGAACCATCAATAGTCCCTTTTTAATATTTTAAGATGTACGTATATTTCTAAAGCTATACTTTTCAATATATTATCTTTGCAAATTACAAAATAAATTTGTTATCTCTTATGTGAGGCATTTCTAATGCAGTGTCTATGGGCAGGACAGTAAATTTGACATTGTTTTCGAGTCGAGCCTGTCTCATCCTTCAAGTTCCTGGGGACCCACATCTCCAAGGACCTTTCCTGGACCACCAACACCTCCAGCCTGGTCAAGAAGGCTCACCAGCGCCTATTTTTCTTAAGGCAACTTAAGAAGAACCAGCTGTCATCAGCCGTCTTGGTGAACTTCTACCGCTGCACAATAGAAAGCATCCTGACGAACTGTGTCACAGTCTGGTATGGAAGCTGCTCTGTTGCGGAGCGTAAGGCACTGAAGCGGGTGGTGAAAACTGCCCAACGCATCACAGGGACCACACTGCCAGCCATAGAGAACATCCAGAGGAAACACTGTCTGCGCCGAGCACGCAGTATTCTTAATGATTCCTCTCACCCTGCTCACAGACTGTTTTCTCTCCTGCCTTCTGGCAGGCGCTTCAGGCTCCCCCGGACAAAAACCAGCAGACTAAAGAACAGCTTCTTCCCCAGAGCTGTCTCCCTCTTGAACTCTGCTCCCCACTGACTTTTTGCCCCCCTAATACACCCCACTCTCCTCTCCTCATAACTCAGACTCATCATAATCACTGCACTACTTAACATTTGCACATTTAAAAATTGCACATATTCATTGCACTGATTCATTTATTTGAACTGTACATACCCACTGCACATGTACATTTGTAAATTATGTACACATCCACTGTACATATACATTTGTAATTATGTTTATCTATCTGCACACTTCTGATTATTAATAGCAACCTGTACATTTATCCATCTATTGTAAATCTCTGTTCATAGCTAACACAACCTGTATATAATGTTGATAGTACATCCATTTGTAAATATCACCATAGTTTTTCTATAACTGCACTTTATAACTTATACCTGTATCCTGCACTTGCTGCTATTGCACTCCTGGTTAGACCTAAACTGCATTTCGTTTCCTTGTACTTGTACATGTGTGATGACAATAAAGTTGAATCTAATCTAATCTAATCCTCTGGCTGCCGTTATCACTATTTTTGTGATAACACTTGTGGAGTTTGTCTTTTATTAGAGCAAATTCAAATGCAAAAAATGTTTTTGTGATACTCTTCTATTCACTGAGCTCTAAGTTTACCCAACTATGATGACTGCTTAGAAATGTGAAGGGTTTCTGATTATAAATGGATTATTTGGTGCTTGATGTGCTGAAAAGTCTTTCATATGGTTTGCTAGGATTGCCACACAAACATACTTTTGTATTAAATCACTTATTTACTGTGATATTTCAATCATTTCAATACACTGTGCAGTTCCACCACATATCCTCTCATATTCTCTCCCACAGCACTCTCTCAGGTTTATGAGGGCCACCAAACCCACAGCAGATACTTCTCAGATACTTCTCAGCATGTCAGGAATCTGTCACAAACACAATAAAGCTCTGCCAGGGACACATCAAACAGGCTCACATCAACACAATAACCTCACAACAAAGACAGAGGCATTTAGATCAGACATCACTCGAGGTAAAAAAAAAAAGTGCTCAAAACAAACAGATCCCATAAGCAGACATTTTATTAATACTTGCAAACTGAACATCACTTGAGGGGTTTAAAGTCTGCATGTAATCAAAATGTACTGTTTATTTAGCTAGCAAACATTGCTAGTCGTAAAGTGAACAATTAATCCATGTAAGTTATTATAAAAAGGGAATTACAGGAATACTCTTTAATCAAAATCTCAGCATTTGCTTCTGCACTGGAATGGCAGTACTCCTCTGATGACTCTGATTGGGTGAAATATGCTTAGCCACGCCCCTCCAACCATTAGTTTGCTGTAAGTGAAATATGAGAGTTAAAAATAAAACCCTGCCCTACTAAATATTCCTTTTCAGTTGGAAATCATCATTATACTGAAATAAAACCATGTAGTAACTTTTGGTTCACACAGACTTTAAAGGGCACATATTTTACCCAAGATGTAAGATGAGCCTTTGGTGTCTCCAGAATGTGTCTGTGAGTTTCAGCTCAAAATACCCATCAGATCATAGAATCTTCCCATTTTGGTGTTTGAATACAGTGTTGCTGTTTTTGTAGCCTGTGGCTTTAAATGCAAATGAGCTGCTTCTCCCCACCCACCACTCCAACATGCTTGTCTGCTTCTTATGCCTGAAGTCAGATAAACAGCAGTCAGAAGCCAGGCAAACAGGCAAATGTGCACACAGGCAAGGACGTTCCGGAAAAGACCATTCACACATTCATTCCAAAATACTGGTAAGTTCTGACATTAACCAGAAATGACCTCTAAGCGGCTGCGCTTGTATTGGCAAACATTTGACTACAAAAATCTGTGGATGGATAAGTATTGTGAACAACTTCAATGAAAACATATAGAAGAACACTTTCGCATGTCGAGATGTACATAATATGTGTGTGTGCTGTTGCACAACAAAGAGCTTAGAATGACCAAGAGGCAGTTACTGCTGGTGGCCCTAACTATCGCCAAGAAAACTATCCTCATGAACTGGAAATCAAGAAATACCATTCACATCTCATCCTGGAAAAACTTATTATCAGAACACATCTCCATTGAAGATCCTCTTTGCCTGAAGAAAAGGGGAGAGAAAGGGATCGGGAGGTGGGCGGTAGGGAAAGCATGGTGACTGTGGTGTACTCGAGCTGAAAATAATAATAATAATAATAATAATTCCCTGGCCGGGCTAACAACTGATTAAAAAATAACAAGTATAAAAAAAAAATAAAAAAAAACTCCTACTTGCATATACTTGCATATACTACATTCACAGGGTAAGTGTGACGTTTGCATGGCAGCCTGGGCATTGCACTGGACTGATTCATGCTGCACGTCATACTTTTTTTAATGCATCACAAAGCAACTGACAAACACTGTACACTTTAATATAACTTTCACCTCCTTAAATTATTGTTAAAGCTTTTTTTTTAGATTTTTAATTATTATCTAGGGCTGGGCGATTTTTTCGATTAATTCGAATTTACATTTTAAGACAATTAAATTTTTTATAAAATTGAGGTATCGCGATTATTTTAATAAAAATATTAAAGCAGCTTTTCCACTATCTTGCCAAACCGTTCTAAACTGTTAGACAACCGTGCTGACAGATTCTGTGTGTTGACGTCGCGGCTCTGTTGATGAGCTACCACAGCTGGCTCAGCGCAAGCCCATTGTCGCGAGGTGAGTGCGCAGTCAGCGGAGGCGAGCGATGCGGCGCCAGGCAAAAGCATAAATCCAGTTTTACACTCAGGGCCGGCGCGTCCATAGAATCGACCTAGGCGGCTGCCTTGGGCAGCAGAATAGTGAGCGAGAACCCTCCGGTCCTCACTTTCATCCGCAAACCAATAAGTTTCTATTTCACTTTCGGGTTGAGGGCGTTCACCTAGAGCGCAGGTTCAGCTTGCTCCGGCCCTGATTACACTATATACATTACACAAAATAATAAAATAGGCTAAAAGTTTAATTCGTGGCTAGAGCTTAATTAATTTGATTGACATATAGGCAATGAGACCTTCACCTGACTGTGCGTGAGTTTATTGCATGCTGCGCTGTATTCGGTAGCACAGATCGCTCTGATCTGGGTGAGAACTTTACCAGCAACTGCATGCACTGCTGAAAGCCTTTTTTTCGAAATCTACTAGCCACAGTGGCTGGTGAGCAAAAAAAGTTAATGTCAAGCCCTGATTACTATTATCATTCTTATCACTATTATTATCATCATTATATTATTATTAAGAATTCATTATATTGTTAGTTAAATTCTTCTTTTTAATATTATTCTTTACTTTTGGTTTTTATCATTTGTATATTATCATTATTATAGTAACATTTCTTTTCCTTATTATTCTCATTGTTTTGTTTGCAGCACTTTATCTTTATACTCTTCTTTCACTCTTTCCCTCCTGTTTTTTTCTTCTCCTTTTATTTCCTTTTCAGCTACTTTTTTTTGTCCTCTTCCTGATTTCCCAACCTCCCCTCACCTCCTCACTATTATCATTAATAGTATTACTTTTACTTTAGTTACCATTATTATCATTACTATTCTGACTTGTCCTCCCGTTATCTCCTCATTATCATTATTACAAGTATTTTTACCATTGTCATTATTCAGGTTGCTGTAGTTGTTGTAGTAGAAAGTAGTAGAAAAAGTAGTAGTAGTAGTAGTCATTGTGGTAGTAACGCTTGTAGTTGTAGTTGGGATTGTTGAAGTAGTAGTTGTAGTAGTTTCTGTAGTAGCAGATGTCGTTGGTATAGTGGTACCAGAAGTAGTAAAGGTGTTGATGTAGCGGTAGTAGTAGTAGTAGTCGGTGTAGTAGTATCAGAAGTAGTAGATGTTGTCGATGTAGATGTTGAAGTAGCAGTGATTGCTGTAGTAGTATCAATAGTATACGTTGTTGTAGTAGTATCAGTTGTAGTAGATGTTGTAGTAGTTTCAGTAGTAGTATACATTGTAGTAGTAGTGGTTGTGGCTGTTGTAGTAGTTGTAATATTAGTAACTTTCTGTAGTACTTGATAGTGATTTACTATTATTGTTGTCAGTTATTACTGTTGTGATGAGTCTCTTAGACCCACCCACTGATCGGCCGAAGCAAGATGGACAGAGACTCATCTGCGAAATTGGGAACACATGGTTTCCCCTCTATAAAAATCCAGCAGTGTTTGCTTGTAGAGAGCTGTGCTTTTGCTCCTGTTTATTTTGTTTAGTTTTTTTTAGTTTTGCAAATGTTTGATTTTTGCTTGCTTTAGTTGAGCGCTTGTTTATTCTTTAATGTTTAAACAAATATTTTTTCAGCAGCAAACCATCCTGTTTATGTCCTCCCTTTAATTTGTCATTGCCTTGAGCCGGGTCGTGACACTGTTGTCCTTTCTTTTTACTGTCATTCATATATTACTAGCATTGTTGTCACTCTTTACCACTGACTGGTCTCTTTCTATTTGTTTATTTATATCTATGATACTTGCTTCATTTATTGACTGTTATTGTTCCTTATGTATGTACTCTGACCTGTTCACCATGTTACCTTTACATGCGCACGCACACACACGCACCTGCCAGTACCTGACTGTATTGTTGTTGTTTTTGTTTTTCGTTGTTGTTTTTTTGTTTCATTTTCTTTGTATGACCCCAAGTTGTGTATTTTTTTGCATATTCTAATAAAAAAAAGAAAAAAAAAAGAATGACCGAGAGGCGACGCTCAATAGAACGTTCCATTGCAACAGCAGCGCCCAGCAACAGCCCCGCGATTCCACCATTTTGGAGTGAAAGCGATCGGCCGTCCATTGTATTTTCTTGCTGTCGCGATGGCAAGCAGCTGCTTTGTTTTTTATTTATTTATTTAAAAAGCGCATTAAAGCTGAGATACAGCCTGAAAGACAATAATACAACACTTACTATCAGAATGTTGGCAACACTGGAACCAAGATACGAGATACAGAGTCATCGGCACTTTACAGACAAAGTCATCCCTACAAATGCATATTTCTTTGCACAATGTTGACATTAATAAATGCATAAGATTTCCTTATTATGGGTATTTGTTGTCTTTTTCAGTCACATATATAGTGATATATTGTTGATGAAATTTCTTCCAATATATTGAATATCGTAGATATCGCAAATCGTGATTATTATGATTATCGTGGGCCACAGAATTGAATTGTGAGTTACCTGTATCAGGTTTCAACGCTAAGGATTTTAAAAATAACATCTGTGAATCTAGATTTTAAATATTTTTAAAAAAGTGCAGCAAAATTCAAAGTGTGATGCAAACAAAGAGCGGTATGAAAAATGTGTAGGTATTTTATTGCACCTCTAAATTATTTAGCAAAAGGTGGCTGACTTGTCAAACGGACGGGAAACTGTGCAAAACATCACTTAATTTTTTTCAGAAATGTCTGCTTTCAAGACGTTAGAAACAGACGTTTTCTTTTAGCCTCATAATTTAATGTTGCCGCCATGTTGCCGTCTTAGCTGTACTGGTTGTTACCAGGTTACGGAAAGAATTACGTGCTCGTATCCAATCAGATAAGAGGAACTGTAAAAGCTATATGGTGATTACGACTTCACAGAGAAGGTAGTATTTAAAGGCTTAAAATTCTAGATTCTAAGACTTTATTCGCACACAATTGACAAATGGCAAATTAAACTTTAGTAACAAGGCAGCATTGGTCCAATCAGGCCACTAACGAGCCTGTCTACTGTCCCAAGCATCTCTCACGCTGGCTCCGGGTCATCGGGCAGTCCTTATTGCAGTTTATTTGCAAAGAAAATATTCAGTGGACATGTGTATATGTGTTATTATGGAGACATGGCACCTGTCAATCAATTCGGTGGGCAGAGAAAACCGCACTCTACGTCATGTTGCCTCAAAATCACTGGAATTTGGGTCCTATTTTAACATCAGGAAATAAAAAAAGAGACTTGTGTTTATATTACTCCGATATGACTGTGGTAACACTATACCTACACAGTTCTGTCCAACCAACTTACAAAAGATGATTTTTATCATAGGTGCCCTTTAAAATTCAAGAAACACCATTTAAGTATCTTAACCACATCAAATTTGCAATGAAACAAAACAGCAAAGTTCAACAAATGCCTTTTGTAAAACATTGCTTCATTTTGCATCCAATGGGCCTCATTAATAAAACATATTTATAATTATTTATATTATATTTCTACATTTTTACTCAAACAATTTGCCCTGAAGTTCTAAATAAGATATGATCACATATTAATGAGTACATTTCTGAGCATATACATTCATTAATTAATTTTTTTGGGGTTAGTCCCTTATTTATCAGGGGTCGCCACAGAAGAATGAACCGGCAACTATTCCAGCATATTTTTACGCAATGGATGCCCTTCCATCTGCAACCCAGTACTGGGAAACACCCATACACACTTATTTTCTCTCACTCACACACACACATTACAGCCAATTTAGTTTATTCAATTCACCTATAGCGCATGTGTTTGGACAGTGGGGGAAGCCAGAGCACCCAGAGGAAACCCACGCCAACACGGGAAGAACATGCAAACTTAACACAGAAATGCCAACTGGCCCAGCCGGGACTCGAACCAGCGACCTTCTTCCTGTGAGGCAACAATGCTAATCAGTGAGCCACCGTGCCTATTTTAAAATAATTTTTCTTGTTTTTACTTTAGACTGGTATCATATACATTTGATTTATTCATTTAATTAAAGCCTACCTCTTCATCTTGTGTTCACGTCTACTGCCCAAAACAATACCAAATGTCAAAAAAAACACGAAGCAATAATAGTTTAGCAATAGCACACACGCAAACACACTCACACTCATAAATCTGCTAAAGGGCACACAGAGTTTTGTTTTTCTGTTTGCAAATACTTTGAATATTTGTTTTCCTCAGCTAAATATATATCAAGTCAGCTGCTGCAACACACATATGGCAGTAATCATGGGTAAAGGCGTG
>CAIGQZ010032119.1:2651902-2693288 GCA_903798205.1 Danio tinwini | reverse complement strand
GGCCTGAGGAAAGAAACTTTTCCTGTGTCTGGCTGTTTTTGTGCTTGAAGTTGAGCTGTCATTTATTCCATTCTATATATTGATTCAAGTTTTTCTATCCACAGTGCAATTGTTGGAGGGTGTAGCCTCATTCAATTTATTGTTATAGTCTTTCTTGCACTTAGTAAAAGTATATGTAGTAAATAGCTCTGTTTTTATTATATATTCAATTCAATTCACCTTTATTTCTATAGCACTTTTACAATGTAGATTCTGTCAAAGCAGCTTCACATAGAAGATTGTAGTAAATTGAAACCGTGTCAGTCCAGTTTTCAGTGTTTAAGTTCAGTTCGGTTTAGCTCAGTTCAGTGTGGTTTAATAATTTAATATATGGTTTAATATACATCCTGGGGTAGCCCTTCAAGCAAGAAAAACAGAGGAGTAAAGGTAGATCTAACTGCATCATTTTCATTATCTGTCTTACACATACCTGTTTGACACGGGGTTGTTTAATTAAATGCATTTAATCTGAGTCAATTTAATGCATCAGAAACAAGATGCATTAAACAAGACGGAGAATACAGAATATTCCTCCCCACTGAGTCCTGTTTGACATGAGGTTGTTTTAAAATCACACACACACACAGAGCGCAGCTAATCAATAACCCCATGAGCTACTGCTGGTGGCTTCACCCAGACGCGTCATAAATCAAGCTAAAGGCCTTTACAAGTGCTCAGACACTCTCGCATCTGCGTCTGCAAACAGAAACACAGCGAACAGCAGGAAATTACCACAGACGCGCATCTGAGACCTGCCACAAAAACACCACTGATTTACTTTACATGCACACCAGAGCACCAGTCAGTCGTCGCTGTGTAGTGTTGTGCCACAATTAGAGCTGCACGAGATTGAAAAAATCTGACATTGCCATATTTTGATTTATATTGCAATATGAATACAATTTCAACATATGGCTTGAATAGCTCTATTTGTAAAGAAATAATTATTTTAGATTGAGTAGGGTGATTTTGTAAGGGTGTGAATCTTGTATAAAAACAATAAAGCAAAAATAATTACAGTAGAACAACAAACAAGTCAAATAAACAGTGCTTTCTGGATTGCTGTAGAGTCAAAGGGTATTTCGGTACAGAAAGTGAATAATGAAATAATACTGTATAGTCTTCATTGTATTAATTCAGTAGAATTATTTCTTATTACAGTTACAAATGAACTTTTTTGTGTGCCCAAATGCTTTAACAGGGGTTCTCAACCTTTTTCACTTCAAGGCCCACCTCCTTCTCTGAAATTTTTTGGAGTCCCAAGCTGATTGTCTAGAGAAAATGCTTATTTTAAAGCTTTATTTATTAGCAAAACATTTCTTTTGCCTTCTATTAATCTCTTATTTTTCTACATCATTTTATAAAAAAACAAAACCAAACAATATATATATATATATGGGAGCAATTCCATACAAATGTCAACCTTGCCATGAAAAAATTTTTTGTGTATGCTTGTATTTTAAAGTGCTTTAAAAATACTCAAAAATGTTTCTGTCAATGTTTTCAAACAATTATATCTGATTTACAAAAGTCCCACAAGTGGAAATTTCACATCCGTCACATCCATAATGAAGCTTTTCCTTATAAATGCAAAAATGTCAAATAAAATCAATCACGTTTGTTCTATAGAGAGCCAACTCTTACCCTTTTGATTAGCATTGTTTCTTTTGTGTTGTGCAGTTTATTCACAGAATTTCTACAAAGTATGTTGTATACTGTAAACTCATACTTTTTTTGGTCACATCCATAACCCCACATCCATATGTTTATTTTCCTCATTTAAAATATTAAAAAATGTTTACAGATTTATATTTTTATGCTCCCCTAACTGTTTGGTTAGTTGTTTTGGAAAATATAAACAGATATTACCTTGTAATGTTTACATCTACTTTCTCTGTGAATTTATGTTTTCAGATTTTACTGCAAATGTCACATCCATAACGCTGGAAAAGCGCTTATATATATTTAAATAATAGGGGTGTCAAAATTAATTGTTTCTTCGGTGCACCGCGATGCAGATGGGGACAATTCGATATCGGTTCAGTAATAGATCATAACCGGTTATTACACACTGACGTCCTTTATCTCCTATGCGCGAGGGCGAGTAAATAAAACACTTCTACTACTTAAAAAGCTAATCTTTCACTGACACTGAGGAATGGTAAAGCACGAGCCGCTATTTCACTACTAGGGAGAAATGCTGTAAAACACCATCTCTGCCCCTCTCTCTCTCTCTCTCTCACACACACACACACACACCCGTTGACCCGTTGGCATGTTCGTGAGGTAAATTTTCCTCTCCTCTCGGCTGTTAAAGCGATACTTGTGGATTCAGACACAAGCGTGCCTGTGGTCGAGTTTATTGTATTGTATTTATTCTATTACGGATTACCTGATAACCGCGTATTATGCGCATATAGACTGACCCGCGGCTGTTTTTCCCGCGTCACTCATGGGGCGCTTTCGTTTCGCAGCCCTTTCTGTTGAGCGGGTGAAGACAATGACCAATCATAGGGGTGTAAGAACTTGCCAGCGCTCAAAAAGCAAGCGGGATAATATTTACATTAGTTTATATGTTATGAATGCTCGTGCTGTCTTCTGTGCATGTATTTTTAAACAGGTAAGATTAAGGGTACAATTCATATATATTACTGCTTGTATTAAAGGACAAAATTGTATTACAAATAATATATAAATTTAAACATATTTATAGATTTTTTCACAAATTTTTTTCTTGTGTTGTAAAAAAAAAAAATCTAATTATGTATGGAAAGCATCGTCAATGCACCGAGATATCGAATTGAACGGAATCGATGGCATGATAATCGTAATCGCAACCGAACCGAACCGTGAGACCAGTGTAGGTTCACACCCCTAATAAATAAAATGTAAAATTTAATAATATATATTTTATTATTTTAAAAAAAGATGCACAGACAGGTTCAAAGGCTCCTGAATTCTTTATTTCAGTTATACTTTACAACTGCAGTATTTGGGCCTTTTCTTCAATAAATGAAGCTGACAGAACAACAGGAGATGTCAAAAAAACTGCTGCTGCTTTCAATTAAACTGACTACTATTCATCTATTGATCTACTATTCATATCCTCTTAAAATAAATGTAAAACACACTAAATCTGTTGAAACACATCGATCTAAAGGTGTTTGGGTTTGTAGCTGGACATTTTTGGAGTTCACTGAGAGGAACAGTGAACAGCTGTTCACTGAAACACCACAAAGTCTCACTGGATCCTACTGTACAGGCGCACGTCCATTATAAAACACTCACAGGACGTTAACTTGGACAACTATTCGGATATTTTTTTTAAATGTTCACACAAAGAGAACACGCATAGTTTGTGAAACAGCGGACTTGTGCAACTCTGATATAGTATGAGTCGGAGCCGTGAGGCACACGCGAGCTGGTTATTATAAATCTAATCATTGTTACCTTTACATTTGCGTGACGGTTTGATTTATACAACTGAAAACTTAGTCCTAGTTGATGCACAGCGGTTGGAAATTTAAGCCACAGTCTGTATTTAACAGTGACGCTGAGTCCTAATTAGCTTATTCAACCACAGAAAACCGGAAATGCCATTACTTCAATCATTTTAATATGAAATATTTAATAATTAAATCAAATAATCATAGTACAAAATTTAAGTTAATTTTAAGTTCTCGTGGCCCACCGGTTGAAAATCCCTGCTTTAAACTCTCTTGAAATGCCTTTAAAACACATGGAAATGATAGAATTTCACTCGGTTATGGTTATATTTCACAATGACTCTATAAATCTTATGCATTTTCAAATGTTGTGATGATCAACTATAATCCTAACTAGTGGTCACGATACTCAAATTCAACACCAATCAATACTGAAATTTTAAAAACGCCCATTCCATGCTAACATTTGAGCGCTGTTGAACACGTTATTAAACAGTGCTGATTTGCCATTGTGTTCACATGCTCAACAGAAATGACTGTGATTGGCTGTGAAGGTCATCAGTTCACCGAACTGACCGCTGTTTACTGAGTGTAATAACATACAGGGACACTGGAGCGTTTCAAAGTTACATCGAGCAGCTGGTTTGTCTATAAGTTGACATACAAGCGATACGCTGATGAATCGACTGATCTTCACGACTTAAAACTCCAGTGTCCCTGTATCTGTGTTTACACTCAGTAAACAGTGGTGAGTTTGGTGAACTGATGACCTTCACGACCAATCACAGTAGTTTCGCTGAGAGTTCTTGACTAGCATGCAGAGATAATGGGTTTGAATCCTGAGTGATGCAGCTATCAGCATTAGTTTTTAAATGCTCTGCTCTTGTAACGTGTTTTGTTTTAACATTGGTCTGACATCCCAATAAACACTTTGTGAATAAATATGTCCTATTTTGGTCATAAAAAATTAGCATTATTAAAATACATCAAGTCACAATTGCTGAGTATTTGTACAAGTTGGGATTCGAACTCAGGCCATTTGCAGCACAGTTACTCTGAGTACACGCACAGTCCACTAGGCTACATGAGATGAGTTTTTTCTGACACTGTCAATCAAACGCAGATTCGCCAGGTCTCATAATGCTTCTAAAACTGCCCGATGCTTTGAATCACTTTAGTCACATGACCTGGGTGTTTCGGATCATGCTTCAGTGCAGTGTCTGAAACACTTGCGCATCAGAATCTTTACACTATCGAAACATTATCCCTATTATCTGCATGCTCCTGTCTGTCTCTGTTTTAACTGTTGCCTGCTTGACGATTTTCTTAATAAACTGCACTTAGATCCGTTGTACCCAGACTCATTACTTAAACAAATCCAAAATGCTAGGATCAATGTTTCAGCTAGTACAAAATGCAGCTGCCAGAGTTCTTACCAGGTCTAGAAAATATGACCATATCACCCCACTTTTATCCTCCTTACACTGGCTGCCTGTTAAGTTTTGTATTGATTTTAAAATACTGCTTCTTACCTATAAAGCCTTAAATAATCGAGCTCCTGTTTATCTAACCAACCTCCTGTCTCACTACAATCAAACCCGCTTTTTAAGATCTCAAAACTCAGGGCTTCTGGTAGTACCTAGAATAGCAAAGTCGAGTAAAGGAGGTCGAGCCTTCTCATTTATGGCCCCTAATCTCTGGAATGTCCGAGGCTCGGTCACACTCTCGCATTTCAAAACTAAATTAAAAACCTACCTTTTTAGCAAAGCATACACTCAGTGCATCACTTAGCGGTATGAAGCATGATTGTGCCCCACACAGGTTTTTGCATCTCGTTTATATACACTATGAACAGCAGTTACGCTAATTATTCTCTTTATTCTCTATTTCCACCTGGGGGTACTCATCCCGAGGCCGGACAGACGAGTCTTCGCTGAGGCGCCTAGACTGCAGCTCTGCACAAGACTTTTGGCCATAGGAGAAATGATCGTGCCCAACTGAGCCTGGTTTCTCTCAAGGTTTTTTAAATTCTTCACTTTCGCCAATTGGTGAAGTTTTTTCCTCGCCGCTGTCGCCACTGGCTTGCATTGCTCAGGATCTGTAGAGCTGCGCATTGATGGATTTGCTCTTCAGTGTTTGGATTCTCAGTAGTGATTATTAAACCACACTGAATTGAGCTAAACTGAACTGAATCTCTGAAAACTGAACTGACACTGTTTACATTTACTAAAATCTTCTATGTGAAGCTGCTTTGACAAAACCTTCAATGTATAAGCGCAATACAAATAAAGGTCAATTGAATTGAATGTTTACAGTAAAGTACAGTAAGTTGTTTGTTAAAAAATTGTTGTTTGTTCACTTTCAGAAACTACACTTGCCTTAAGTGTGTGTGACTTCTATTTTAGAACATTTTCATGTCATTAAAAAATAAAAAATACTAATACTGATAACCGTGATCATTTTGCTTAATTTAATCATGTTGTGAAATTTTCAGACCATTACATCTCTGTCGCTGTGTTTCAGTCAACAACCTGCTGCATTTCCAGTTTTCCACACATGCCACTTAAATGTCACTACTGAAAAACCAGACACACACACACACACCTTAATCAAACACGCACTACAGCAATAAAACGACAACCTCTCAGCGACTAAACAACAAAATCTAATAGCATGTTTGGTTTAAAATGCCAGGTCATGTGAAAATGCCACTGTTTACTCACTGCATATGATATTACAAACCTGTGAGTAGACATGCTGATATTCAATAATAATAATAAAAAATACTGTCTTGTTTTGTGAAGCATAAAATTAGATATTTTGAAAAATGTCCATGCTGCTTCATTCAGTAAAAAGAAAACAGCCAGAAAAAGTATCATAGCAGTAATTATAACAATAATAGCAATAGCTTATGCACCAGGAATGCTACGGTTCTCGCAAAAAAATTGTATAGTCACGTTGTCCACCCACGGTTCGGTGCGCCCTGTGATCCACGGGTTAAGAACATGCATTACTAATGTTGGTTTGCCGATAAAAACAAATGCAATAAAGAAAAAAAGTTCTGCCTTTGTACTCTTCCGATTACCTTTCACATGTGATTGGTATGTAAATCTGTTGTTTACATCACGTTTCCTCACGTGTCGGTGTGTGTTGAGTTTCTGAGTTCAGCCAAAGGGTTCAGCATGGCAAGTAAAGGAGATAAAGCACAGGTAAGACTAAAACACGGCACACTACCATCAGTGCTTCAAGAGACACTCAATGTAAATTGAACAGAAACAAAAAAATACAAATGCCCATATACAAAGAAAGTCTAGATCAGTGGTCACTAACAGGAAGATCGAGGTCCGTGTCCAGACCCAGAAGAGTACGGACTTGGACATACAGCCTAAACATGTTGCGCAGGTCTGTTACTTCAGTCGCGCTCCCGCTGGGTGTTCTTCCGCAACCAATCAATCTTTCCCACTATTTATTAATTCTGTTTACCCGCTGTCTGATAAGACAAGGTTGAACATTCTCTCTTTGCTCTCTTTGTTTTATTTACTACGATGGTGCTGATAAGTGATAACTGAGCTCTCTGGAATGATTGTTAATAAAAATGCATTGCTGCCTTGGTAAAGCAAGCATAATGTAAACAGAAGGAATCAGTAATCAATACTCCAAAAGAGCTCAGTTATTAAGATGTGTTGACATAATTATTTAGCATAATTGGTTGAGACTGTGAGTAAAGATGTAAAACAGAAAAAGGGGAAGATTTTTCTCAAGCATTTTATTTGAACATACAATTTTAAAAATGCCCTATTTTTTATTAAATTAATGAGAGAACGTTCAAATCTACAGTCTTATATGTAAATCCTGCTCCATTTTTTAGGTGTTTGCTATATAGTCTACAGTCAGTTGAATACACAATAAATATGTATATTGTTCTTTAATTTTTTCTGTAGCTTTTTTTTTTCTAAACATAGCACAAACCGTACCGTACCGAAACCGTGACCCTAAAACCATGATATATACCAAACCGTGAGTATTGAACCATTGCACCCCTATTATGCACCTCATTTATTGTTAAAGGGCCATGAAACCCCCTGTCTCAGCAGCCTGTTTTCACACCTCTAGTTTGGAAAAAGTCAGGAAAAGTGTCTGTGTCCAGCTCTGTTTCGGTGGGAGTGTCAGGGGAGGGAAAGAGGGAAGTATTTGCAAATATGGGAGTTTCGGTTTGGGCACGCGCGAGGCAAAACAAACACAGACGCAGGGGAGAAAGACAGTGACTGTGTTTACACGGACATCAGTAAACAAATTACTTGCCAAATTATTAATTTGTCGACTTTAACTGCAGTTTGGCACTTTCACTTTTTATTCAGGAACATTTCCTGCATGTTGCCTGTGACAAACGACATATTGTATGCGAGGAACTGCTAATCCAATGTTACCGCACGGCGAATGGGAAAAAACAAATCCTCTGCATATCTCTGTAACTTAGATGACTCGGTAGGTAGCGTCAGAAAGCCGTGTGTGTATAGACTATCCTGTCACAAAATGCGGCAAAAATCCTGCAAGGTGGGAATATTTTGATCATGTTTACATTCGGAGAGCAGCATTTACAGCAGATCTTTCAGTCTTTAATATTGTACTATAATATTGGAGTGATATTAACATACTGTAAACTTAGTAACTAAATCGTTTTGACTATAGTATGTCTTTAAAAACTGAAAGAGCACTGTTGACAATACGAACTAACTTTGCCATCTGAATGAACAAAGAACTGATCGCACACTTACCAAATCTGTAAAGACAGGACAGTCACTCTGGAACTGTGTCTTTTTTTAAAAGGAGACAAATCCAAATCCAGATTTCATCATTTCCAGATGCGAAAAGCTCTCAGGTAAAAATGTTCCTTACAAACGCATTTCTGTTGCATGCACTGTGATCCACATGAGTCCAGCAGCACTCTCACAGCGGGAAAATGAAACAAAACCTTCGTTGCAGCACATTAATTATCACAGCGCACTGATAAATGCAACATTGGCGACCGGTGTCTCCAAATTCTCATTCTTTTACTTGTTTTGGCAACAGCATGGCGTCTCTCTCTGTCGTCTGAACACTGTAACAGGTCAAACAGTCTCCGAAGCTATCGTGCATATTAATGAAGTTGCGCCACATACACAATAGAGCACACTGATTGGTTTGAACCAAGTTTCTCATGAATTAATGCCACACCCTCAGAGACGTCATGATGTACTGCCAGGTACAGACAGCCAATCTCCACGCTGGATTTATACGCAAGTATCTCATGGCAGTGACGCAGCTTCAAAAATTTGTTTTTAAACCGTAAGATCGAATTTGCTCAAAATAACGCAAAAACAACCAATTTTTACTTTTTAGTGCAATATATGTGTCCTAATAGTGTTTATAGCACAGTAGAACACATATATGACTGTCAACAGCTCATAAAATGTGTTTTGGTGTTTCGTGACCCTTTAATAAATTAGCATCAGAGAAATTCCATGCAAATGTCAACCTTGCCATTAAAATAATTAAGTTTTCACCAAAATAGATTTTTTTTGTGTAAGCAAGTATTTTACAGTACTTTAGCAATACTCTGTCGGTGTTTTAAACTATTATAATTGATTTACCAAAATCACACAAGTAGCAATTTTACATCTGTCACATCCATAATGAAGCTTTTCCCTCATAAATGCAAAAATGACAAATAAAATCAAATCACTCATGTCTGTTCTATAGAGAGCCAACTCTTCTCCTTTTGATGAGCATAATTTCTTTTGGGTTGTGCAGTTTAATTGACAGAATTTCTACAAAGTATGTTGTATACTGTAAACTCGCACACTTTTTTGTCACATCCATAACGCATGTTTATTTTCATCATTTAAAATATGTTTACAGATTGATATTTTTCTAATCCCAGAATTTTGTGGTTAGTTGTTTTGGAAAATATAAACAGTTGCTTCAATATAATGTTCACGCTTACTTTCTATTTGAATTTATGTTTTGAGATTTTACTGCAAATGTCACATCCATAACGCTGGAATTGCTCAAACAGAAAATATTCTGAATATTCCCTCTGTTTAAACCATAATTTAAAGATGTTTTTTTTTCTAAAAAGTGTTTTTATGCTCACCAAGGCTGCTTTTATTTGATCTAAATACTGCAAAAACAGGAAATGTCAAATATTATTACAATCCAAAGTCGCAGTTTTCAATGAAAGTATATTTTAAAATGTAATTTATTTCTGTGATGTGAAGCTGAATGTTCAGGATCATTACTCCAGTCTTCAGTGTCACATGATCTCAGAGAAATCATTCCAATATAATGGTTTAATGAACGAGAAATATTTCTGATTATTATCAATGTTGAAAACATGTCATATTATTGAAAAATTATATGTTAATTTTCTGGATTTCTTGATAAATGATAAGTTTAAGAACAGCCTTTCTTGGAAATAGAAATATGTTGTAATATTATAGATGTCTTTACGGTCACATTTGATCAATCTAATGTATCCTCAAATATTGAAGTTTTATTTTCTTATTGACTCTAAGCTTCTGTATACACAGAATAAATGTAATTAAGGTTTTGGAGTGATTAACTAAAGACAGAATCTTCATTTTTAATGGTTAAGTGGCTGTTTTAATTAGATCTGGTGATTCCCACCAGAGGATTGTGTTTCAGGATTCTGGCGTTACATTAAAGCAGGACGACAGATGAATAATTCCTTTCATGTTTCTTCAAGAAGCAAATGGTGACATTACAACTATACTAATGCAGGATGTTTGATCATCAGCGACTCGAGTGGACAGATGCCGAGACACAGACAGGAGAGCAGATTCTGTAGACAGACAGATTAAAAGAAAATGGCCAAATGAGAACGTTTTTGTCATAAACTACAGCAAAACAACTTGTCAAGAAAAAATAAAAAAAATGAAACCCTGCGAACTGAATAAATACAGGAATGGAGAGAAAAAAAAAAGCGATTTATTATCAGCTGTTAGCGACCGCTCTTTTTTCTGGTCATTGCGCCTTTTGCTGTGTGCTGTGTAAATGCAGTCAATCGTGTACGAGTCACATTTAAAAGATGATAAATGTAAGCAGGTCATCAACAAAAATCTGACACTGGCAGAAAATCCGAATTGACCATCAAGATCTGCAATGTAAATACTCTGAAATGCAGGAGAAAAGCCTGTCAGTAGAGTTTGCTATTTTCTATTTAAATATTAACTAATATTTTGCAGTGTTTGCATGTTCATTGCATAGAATTCAATTTAAACTAAAATAAAACTATTGCATACATAAAATTATGGGAATAATTAATTGTATACATAAAAAAATGAAAGTAAACTCATTACAAGTTAATTAAAAAACACCTAAATTGTTTAGCATTTTGTTATTTTTTTTAAATAAAATATATTTTCCATTCGTATATTAGCAAAACATTTGAATTCTAAGATTATTTCATTGATATTCATCATTAAGGATTTCTTTAAAATAGTGTAAAAATCTCATCTCGTTCTTGGGAACCCAATCTTGTGTCTCGTCTCGTGGAGTAGGCGTCTCGTCACACCCCGGTCGGACGGATGGACGGACGGACGGATGGATGGATGGATGGTAAAACAGACAGAAACAGCAGACAGACAGACAGACAGAACGATAGAAAGATAGATAGACAGACAGACAGACGGACAGAACGATAGAAAGATAGATAGACAGACAGACAGATATAAAACAATAGCTAGCTAGATAGATAGATAGATTAGATAGATAGAGAGAGAGAGAGAAAGAGAGAGAGAGAGAGTAACAGATATACAGACAGAAACAGCAGACAGACAGAAAGGGCTTGTTTCCACTGAGTGGTACAGTACGGTACGGTTCGGGTCGGTACGGGTCACCTTTATCAGGCTTGCGTTTCCACTACAAAGGGTACCCTTTTGGTGGGCGTGGTGTACGACAGAGAGTTTCAGTCGACGTCATTCTCGCTCGAATAAATGTCTACAGTAAAGCTGTACGGGTCGTTCACATTATATGAGAAGCTCTTCTAACAAAACAGATGCTTTAAACATTGATACTTGTTTATAAATGTTTATTACTAACATTTCTATGAACATGATTTGATTATAACTGCAGATCAATGACAGTGTTACAGCCTACTGTAACGTCTGCAATTATATAAAATAAATAAATAAATGAACATATATGAACACATACAGACCCTTACAGTCTCCAATATGTTACTAATAACAGATAAATTACACACACAGCATACATTAAGTCCTTGTTTGAGTTCAAAAACAAAACGCAACATATACAGTAGCCCACAGTCAGAGCAAACCTCTCATCTGTGTCTGTAATCTTCACCAGCACATGTAGCCTCTGTTAGAGAGTAATTCTGTCATTCCGAGTTCATAATAGTCCAAAAGGTGATGATAAACATGGCAGATTGTTCATGATTTGTTCATGGCAGATTGTTCAGGTTGCTGAAACTATTTGCTCCTGTCGGGAATCCTTGTAATCCTGTCGGGCTTCTCCTTTTTTCCGCGCTTCACTCTCGCGTTTCTCCTTTTCTTTCTGAAGGGATCAGATGTCGAAGACACTTCATTAATCACACACGTTATTATCATCAGCTCAAGAAGTTTGTTATGTCAAATCTAGACGCGATCGCGAGCTCCCTGGAGAAAGCGAAAACCGCTCGCACTTTTAGACGGCCTCGTAAAACAACAACAGGACACGGCAGATTCTTGGCTTTGTGACTGTTCATCAAGACAACGACAAGGTTTGTTTTGAGCCCGGGTCATCCATGGATCGTTATTATATGCATATAGTTGTCTCGGCTGTGTATTTAAATTCATAGCGGCTCCATTGTTTTGATTCTGGCTAGCTCCACGAAATCGTAACCAATCAGCGTTCAGCTGCGTGTGTAGCTCCACCTTTTAGTACTCTTTCTCATCTTTGGTACCCTTTCAAAAAGGTGCCGAAAAAGTGCTACGGTACGGTTCGGTTCTGTGTGCTTTTGACAGTGGAAACGGCCATAAAAGCGTACCAAACCGTACCAATCAGTGGAAACGGGCCAAAAGAAGAGCAAATTCTGGAGACAATCAGACAAACATAAACAGCCAGACACACAGAAAGATGGACCAAAATAGACAGAACAAGCAGACAGACAGGAGAGCACATACTAGAGACAGACAGACAGAAAGACAGAACCTGTAATGCGGTGTTCACACCAGATGTGGAATGCGCGAATAAATCGTGTTATTCATACTGTATGTAAATAAGAAACATGAACATTTGGGGTTTACTTGCGTCATTCACCCGTCTATTTCACTTTACAATAGATGTGGATTCACGTCATAGGCGGGGCTTCTGTCTGCTTGGTGACTCTAGCTTCATTGTTAAATGGCCAACATGGATGTTATTGAGATAGTAGCTGTGCTTTATGAAGACTGAAAAACACTGTGGATTTGTTTGGCTCCGTGTCTGAGTCCACTAGATTCTTTCAGAGGTGCAGCAGCTCTGTGAGTTCATAAACTCCTCTAGAAACTATACCTGGATGATGGAGGCTTTCAGCCGTGTTTCAGACTGAGCTGAGCCCAGTTTGATGAGCTGTTGTCTGGTGCAAGAAGTGCTACATCATAATCACGCCCCTACAAGAGCAAGCTCCTGATTGGTTAGCGCAGAGCGAATGTCCACTGAAGGTTAGATTTTTCAACTTGAGTGATTTGCGCCTCAAACTCGCAAAACGCTCAACTCGCGCTGCCTCATTTGTGCGAATCCCACCGCAGAATGTCAATTTGCATCTTTGCATTGACTTAACATGTAAATCACTCACGTTTGACGCTTCTTCCACGTCTGGTGTGAACACAGCATGAGACAGACAGAAAGACAGAACCAGCAGACAGACAGACAGACAAAGAGAAAGACAGAAAGACAGAACATGCAGACAGAACCAACAGACAAACAGAACCACCAGACAGACAGACAGACAGACAGAAACACAGACAGAAAGACAGAACCTGCAGACAGGCAGACGAGCAGATACAGGAAGCAGACAGACAGACAGATCCAGCAGACTGATAGAACTGGGAGTCAGAGTCAGACAGTGGAGACAGACAGAGGAGCCAGTGATTGTGAATGAGGGAGACGCTGATGAACGGTGGAGAGTAAAAACACAGTGACGAGCCCTCAGCCCAGCTAAGAGGAGACCAGCACTTAATTGAAGCCTCCCGGCAAGACACACACACACACACACACACACACACACACAGTATAAAAGGCTTGAGAGATGAAGAAAGCACAATAGCAGCGATCTGACGGCTCTCCATTAGCCTGAAGCGCCCGCAGGCCACCTCACATCTGACCCACTACTATAACACACAATATCTGGATAATACATCTCAATATTCTTGAGTCTTATTGCTGTATTTAACATACAATCTGCTCTGAGAGCACACTGAAAATGCCCCAAAAATAAAACAAAAGCATTTTAAGACTCACCTCTAGTCGTTATCGATATAATGCATGCAATATTTCCCCAGAAGTAAAAATATAGGAAATGTTGTGACAATTTCCTTGCTCTGTTGAACATCATTTTAGGAAATATTTTGAAAAAGAATCAAAATTTCAGAGGAGGGTGAATAACTTTGACTTCAACTGTACGTCACAATATAAAGCAGGTTCCACATGTGAACAGGTCTACAGTTCTCCTGTCAGATGCCTGTAATCTCAATACACATGTGACATACTATGGAAAACTACTCTGGAATGCTGTGTGTGTCTGTGTGTGTGTAAAGTGTGAACATTTTCCAGGTCACTGATGAGTTTGTGTGACAGTGAACCGCTCCATAATACAACACAATACAATCCGAGTCCAGCAGCTGAAAGCACAACAGGCTCATACAATACATCAGGTCTCTGTTCTGTCCCATCAGCAGAGATCTGAAAACTTCTAGAAACACTCAAAACTAAAAAAGCTCTTTAAATCGCAGTACAGAAGTGTTGTATGAGCAAACAAAAATAGCCAAAACAACTGCTTAGATTTATATATGCTGCAACCCAATTCCCATACTTATACTATGCCCTAAAAGTATGTACTTTTTTGTGAAGAAAAGTATATACTTTTGAGTGCATAACAGAAGAGTGTGCAAGCTTTGTGAAATTCTACTAGTTGGGTTGCTTAGTCTGTCCCCGGTCAGTCATCTCGATACATCGTCCGCATTTCTTTCATATTTAATTTCTTACCTTATTTGAGAAGCAGCAGCAGATTAGTCTGCCAGATAAATCTCCTCAGGTATTTGGATATTTGAGAAGTTAATGTTCAAACATGCCTTTATAGAAGTTTACATTGTTGTCGCAGATGAAATATAACACAGAAAACATGATTTAAATATCTTCCAGTTGGTAATATTTTATTTAATAGTTATTAAAACAATTTTACCGAAGCCTCTCTCTACTTGATGGTTGGTCTCACGCATCCGCCATGTTTGTAGTTTATTTACACTTTTTTTCCTGACTTTGTAGTTCTAATCAAATTCACGTGCAACTTCTACCGGAAATAGTAAACCATCTATAAAACTTTCAACATACTATGGTTTGGGACACACTAATTCTATTTTCGAATACTATTTAGGACGAATAGTATGCGATCTGGGATGCAGCAACAGTAATAATTGCTATACTAAATCCAAAACATTGAGGAAGTTATATAAACACAGTTTATATTAGTCAAGTAATGTTTAATACCGTGTTCTAACAACATGTTCCTGTGACAAGCAATTTTGTTTGTCTGCACCAAACACGATGCCACAGAAACATTTAAATACCAGCCACTGCACTTCCAATGAAATGCCTTTTTATCAAATGAATACATATTAAAGCTCTTTAACATTGCTAATGAGCTACTGAGTGACTGACGCAGCTGGTTTACACAGAGTCACAGTTCTGACTTTCATTTTCAAACCGTCTGCTAGTTATTTTTATTTTCAAGATCTGAGGTGATCTGCTGCTGCTTTCAGTAGTTTGTCAATAAATGTCACGTAAAATGGTATTTAAATTAACATTGGGAGCATTTAGCACTGAATAAAGCACATAATCAGTACCTGAGGCGATCATTGTCATAGTAGTTTATGCTGTTGTTCTGCAGCAAAAATAGAATGCATTTTGTGCATTGCCATTGCAGATGATTAGGATAAAAAATCCTTTTAATATGAAAAGAAATAGCATGTTGCAGGACACGGTATAACAAAGCAAAACATTTTTCCACAGTTTTTCCAATTATTTCTTATAGTTTGGCTAAAATAAATAATTTATTTTCTAAATGTAAAAATGACTACAGTCAATATTATTAGCCGCTTAAGATTTTTTGGACATGAGCTCAATAACTTTTAGGGTTGTAATATATATATTTACTAATATACATATTTTTACATTAAAACCAATTTACAACAACATTTACATTCAATTTCACTAGTGTCAACGTTTATATATGGATATTTACTTAATATTACATTTAATAGGATTTTTTAAAAACCTTTTTAACAACAAATTACAGAATCTAAATAACCTTAAGAATGAAAAGTCTTTGTCCCTTAAAAGTGTTTGTTGCTATTTGGATTTTTATGCTGTTGGTCAATCATTATATAATCACTTGCATAAATTGATCTCAAAATGACAAAATTATCGCTTATTGCAACCATTTCTGTGACATTATTTTAAACAACAAAAGTACTTTATCAAGGCAGGCCTACCAATGACTTGACTAATTAAGCTAGTTAAGCCTTTAAATGTCACTTTAAGCTGAATACTAGTATCTTGAAAAATATCTAGTGAAATATTATGCCCTGCCATCATGGCAAAGACAAAAGAATGTAGTTATTATAAAGCAGTTATTTAAAGTATTAAGTTTAAGAATCTTCTCTTCGTTAAACAGCACTTACAACTTGCATAAAGAGAGAAAAGAATGTACTGTACTAGAGTTGTTCACGATCCGATCCTGATTCTTAACTTATATTTTTGCTGTCCATTTATATCTTTACATTTTAACCAGAATTGGAGCTTTTAATGCTTTTGTTTAATAATTGGAATCTCTGTATTACAGTAGTCATCTCAAAAAAATGTCATCTTAAAATTCTTTATTTTTAGTAAATAATTATTTAGGATGAACAAGCTCTGAATGTAAACAAAAGCCAATTACTGAGGAGGAATTATAAAAAACAAACATATTACATAAACAAAAAAATCATATTATTTGTGAAACTTTAATTTACTTTTCAAGCTTTAATTTTATTTGTTATATTCCCCAAATTATTTTTCTCAACACATTTTAAGCATAACCGCTTTCATAACTCATTTCTGCTAACTAATTTGGTAAAATAATAAACACAAACTACAACTTACAGTGCATATGGAGAGGAATATACACTGTATATACACTAAACTACTGTAAATCCCACTACAATAAGATACGTATCAGCATGCTGCAAAATCATCTGTGGCCATTTATTATAAGACAACTCCAGCTATCAATTTCCATGCTCTGAGCCAAATAAACACTAAACAATGGTTTAATTTTGTCCCAAACGCTCCATGCTGTCATAACTGTCTCCTGCAAATAAGATGTGGCATTTTCATCTGAAGCTGCTGTGTGCAATTACAGACGGGTGGAGCAGAACACCAGCATATATAAAGAAAAGCACAGGAGAAAAATATCTCAGACATTAAAACCTGTCATTTGGTTTCGGTTGAACAGTTTCCAGATGGTAGTTCACCAATTACCCAGAGAACATCGGACCGGATCCGTCAGTGCTTACATGGACAGGTTTAAGAGAGAGAGATCATAATGACCAAACCTACATTATAATTGCAATGAATCTATTCTAAGACAGTCATTATACAGCATTTATGCAGCACTGCAAAAAATATGGCCTGGAGTTGTTTTGTACTTCCTGAAAGCAACAGCAAAGACACTGAGATAAAAGACAGATGTGATCATAAAGAGGTGGGCCAATATTTTTCACATAAAAAAATACTACAGCAATTTATAGTTAATACTGTAATGTTTTTGAGCCATACTATAATAAAGTGGACCTATTTACGCAAAACTCACTATTATAAAGGGTTTAAACAGTTGTGTGGCAGCAGTGTGTGAATGTATCAGCTTCTAATGGTAAAAATGTATTAACAGGTTTTTTTTTTTATAATCACACGTTAAAAACATTTGGCAGAAACACTTTAATTGACATTCTCCTTTTGTACGTGTCATCAGAGGAGGAAAGCCCCGCCGACTAGTGACCATTTCTCCCTCATTAGCATACGATATTAGTCTTGTTTTTGAATCTGCCACTATGCTGACACACAGGCATTTGTAGCTCCGCCCTCTTTTAAAAAAAGAGCATAGTCTCATTTGAATTTAAAACGACAGTCACCAAAACGCCACAATTAGATCAAAGCACAAAAGGGTCAGTTTCAGGGAGATATAAAACATTATATATGTGGTATTTTGAGCTGAAACTTTACACACACACTCTAAGGACATCAGAAACTTATTTTACATCTTGTAAAAAGGGGCATAATAGGTCCCCTTTAAAGCACTTTAAGGTATCTGCTGTGGTGATACTATAGTTGCTAGGGTAATGCAACTACTATAGTCATATAAATAAGTCACCCAATATTGTTTACTATAAATATAGGGTATATTATACTACAATACACCACAGTTTACTGTAGTAAAAACTAAAATATACTACAATTTCCGATTAATATAGTTAATACTACAGTATGCTGTTGCAATCATTAAACTGTTGTTAAATAGTATAATACATAAAGTATAATACTATACTATATTACAGTGCGGTTCAAAAACACTATAATATTGACAATAAATTACTATAGTATGTACTATATTTTAATTAGTATTAATTAAATTATTAACACTGTAACTATTAACCATTACTATTTTTGCCTTAATAAACTCTTAATTAGCTGCTTATTAATGGTTACTAGGGTAGTAGTTGGGTTAGGTATTGAAATGGGGATGTAAAATAAAATCATGCAGAAGATGTTCTTCACAAAACCAAATAAACAGCCAATATCTCGATAATAGGCTGGTAATAAGCCACTAGTTAATAGTGAGAATTGGTCCTTGAACTAAAGTGTTACCATATTTTTTCACGTGGGTTATTCTGATTAGTAATTAATAGATAATAATAATTTTTAAGAATAAAGAATTGTGATGCAAATAATATAGTTTGTTTATTAGCATAACTTATTGCTTATCCAACCAGAATCTGGATGCAAAACTAGCATTTGACTTGAGCTTCACTTTCTAGTATTTTCTACCCTATAGGGGTATTGAATAAACTAAATTGGCCATAGTGTATGTGTGTGCATGTGAGAGTGTATGGATGTTTCCCAGTACTGGGTTGCAGCTGGAAGGACATCCGCAGTGTAAAACATATGCTGGATAAATTGGCGGTTCATTCCACTGTGGCGACCCCTGATGAATAAAGGGACATGTAAAAGCCTAAGGAAAATGAATGAACTCTGTTAACGAATACTCCAGCATACTGTACAGTACAGTGTACTAATAAACTGTAATAAATACTGTAGTGTACTTCATTTTTACTACAGTAAACCGGTGTATTTTAGTTGTAGAAATCTACTTTTTTCTATAGTTTTTGTGCTACTATAGCAAATATATAATTATTACAACAGATTAAATTACTTTAACACGGTTCAAAAACACTGTAGTATTTACTATAGGCCTACATTACTACAGTATTTTTATGTGTGTAAAGCTGTCTCTTCCTCAGAGATGAGCATCAGCTTTGAGGACATCAGCTCTGTGTCCTTGTAAATAGCCACATCTGACCTTTAAACGCTGATAAATCACATTTAAACCTCAACATCTCTACCAAACCAATATAATTAATCTGCTGTATTAATATTTATAACGTGTAAGCATTTTCTGACTGACAAATTCAGCTTTTTCATATCAACGCAGCATGTATGAAAGATAAACTAATTATTTATTGTCCTGACTTGATTGTGAATCTTAAATTTAGACATAAATAATTCATTTTAAGCAGTTTACACAGTGATAATACCTCAAAGAACTTAACGGAAGGGTTATTTTTTGCTAAACATCGTGATTTAGTGGATAACATCAATTTTCGCGGGTTCAGAAACTTGTTTGCTAACAGGAAATATACAGTGAGAAAGCACTGTAGTTGCATATAAAATATAAGCAGCCAAAAAGAGACCAAGAAACGTCTTAATACATTAATTAACATAAAAAAACACGATATCAACAGTTTTTTTTCTTCATGTCCGGAGCTTCTTTCGTAAGTTCAACTGTCATTCGGAGTTCAGAAATGAATGAAAATCCCCTCAGAAGTGCGATGAAGGTGCAGTTGTGTATTTTAACCTCATTGTTTTTTAGTTGTGTGTTAAAGTGATGTGTGACTGACCTGCCAGGATGGCTTTTCCAGGATGGGTGAGTTTAGCTTTCGCTGCTCCGCGTTCACGCGTCATCTTCAGTCTGTCAGGAACGCGCAAAGCACGCGCATCTGAGAGCAGCGCGCGATCCGCCGACCATAGACTGATGACATGAGACAGCGCTCAGCCAATCAGCTGCCAGAACCCATATAGGGGCGGGGCTTGCGTCTCTCAGTTTCTTTCTCTCTCTTTCAGTGCCACGCCCTCGAGGAGAGAAACTCGATTTAATAATGGTGAAAGCAGATCCGGATTCAATCTCAATCTACACCCCCTAAAACGACTTCACATCAACGTTTAGATTTAAATAAGAAACACTCAACAAAACTCCCTATTATGGAAACTCAGACCTGCAAAAACAAATAAAGCAACAAACAGAATATATAAAGAACAAAGTTAAAAAGAGGAGGACAACACATGAAATAATAGTATGCATTCATAAATCAACAAACTAAATAAAAAATGTGATGAAAAACAATATAAGCAGTCATAAAAAGGAAAAAAATAATAATTTACATTTATTTGTACATTTACTTACAATTATAAGACAACACAGTAGAAATTGTATGCATTCATTAAAAAAAATAGTGATAAAATCCATTGTAAAAAGTAAAACTATAATTTAAATTACATTTACTTCTTACATGTGTATATTTACTTATAGTTATAAACTTTCCATATCCATAATTATTTAATCATATACAAATAATCTTCCTTTATATAAACACACAAACAAACAAAACAACAATAAATCAAATAGAAAAGGAGATTTATGGCATAATATGCATAAATAAAATAAAATAGCTTTAAAAGCAATAAATGGAAAATAGTAAAATACTTAGATTATTTTAATGAAACAAACAAAAATGAAGAATACAGAAAATAAAAGAACCGTAATATAGTGTAGAACCATAAATCCAAATAAAATAAATAAACTCAGACTACAATAAAAAAATAATATTTATATAAACAAAGAATAAAACTATATTAAAAAGAATACAAAAAATAAAAGAAGCAAGTAATATGTAGAAATAAATAAATAAATAACTTTGATATGTTAATAAATACAGAAAACAATAAAGCAATAAAGGACTAATATGTACCTTAAAAATAGCATTTGTTTATTCATGTTATTTATATTCTAATATTTTATTTATAAATTACTTTATTACTAGTAAATGAAAATTATACTTCTTAACCCTATGTTTGGGTTTTTCCGTATTTGACTCAACGTTGGGTTAAAATACAACCCAGCATTTTTTAGAGGACACAAATATCATTTAATGACACATTAACATGAAAATAAGCAAAACAATCTAATTCAACTTCTGGAAATAAATCAGGTAATAAATCACACCCTAAAAAATGCTGGGTTGTTGTAATCGAACATTGGGTCAAATATGGACAAACAAGGTATATAACATTTTTCAATAAAATTTAAATAACACATTTTAACCCTATGCTTTGGTTTGTCCATATTTGACCCAATTTAAAGTTACAACGCAAGATTTTTTAAAGAGTAGGCAAATTTAATTTCATGACTAAAAAGAAGATAAAAAATTTAGTAAATAATGTAATTTAATTTCTGTAAGCAAATCACGATAAATATGCTGGGTTGTTGTAATCTAATGTTGGGTCAAATATGGAAAAACCCAACACAGGGTTCTTGCACCATTTTAAAAGTAAAATTTAATGCTTTTTAAGACCTCAACATATATAATTTAAGACCCAAAAATTGTATAATTTCTTTGCAATAGGTTACTTAATTTATTGCCTCCTACAATGGAAATCAAAACTTGAAAGTTTTCCATTTGGTATCAATTATGTGCAATGTGTCAACTCGGTAAGTAAAAAAAAAAAACTTTTCTTTGAGACCTTTTTCCTTTTCTTTTTTTTTGTTCCTTTGTGATTGTAATGGAGTTATTCTGGTTTTTAGGTGAATTTAGCTGTCGCCATGGAGTGCCGGTAAGGACCCGAAGACTTGAACCCCATTTAAAGTTGTTTAATGTCCATCACACTTGAATAGGTACAGTCTTTACATGGGTGTGTGTATGTGTGGTTTCTCATCATTGACGCACACAAACTGACTGGCATTAGGCGGAAAGCGAAGCATGCAATCTTTCTCTCTATCTGAACAGAATGAAACTTCAGACAACACTCAATGTACAGCAGACCTTAGCTGCGTTCTGATTGGCTGCCTGTGCTCGTGATCAGCGTATGATCAAGTGCAAGCTCTATAGGAGTCTGCTTGTGATGTCACAGCCTGCACGCGTGAGGAGAGAGCACAGATTGTGTCCAGCTATGGGCTCAGCTCACCGACCTCTTTTACAGCCGCCTCTACATTTGGTATGCAAATGTACAATCATCCTTTTCCGTATTTAGTCCGTTGTAGAGTTATCATCTGGAATAGCAGGCAGAGTGATAAGACGAGCCACAGGTCGATGATATTGTTTGTTTTTTACTTCTATCCTTGCAAAATGAACACAACCGTCCAATCCAAGGTATGTGGTAACAACTTTGCCAACAGGCCACAGCGCTCAAGGAAGTTGGTGATCTATTATCATCACGACTGTTCCAGGTGTGAGATTGTTGGTGTCTGTCATCCATTTTTGACGTTGTTGCAGGGTGGGCAAGTAATTCTTAATAAAACTTGTCCAGAACTGGTCGGCCAAGACTTGCAGTGCCGCCATCTTTTCCAACTAAGGATCTCAGATTCTGGGTAAATGACTTGTGGTAGTGACACATCTGGCCGCCCCATCAACAGGTAGTTCGGGGTCACAGGATCTGGGTCAGCCAGGTCAGAAGAAACATAACCCAGTGGCTTTGCATTGAGTATAGCCTCAACCTCTATAAGGAGTGTTCTGAGGACTTCCTCTGTGAGAGTTTGGGGTCCTATTATGGTGCGTAAGGCTGCTTTGACTGAGCGGATTTCTCGCTCCCACATACCTACAAAATGTGGGGCATTTGAAGGATTATAATGAAACTGGATTTTCTGTTTTGCTAACTGGGCTTGGAGATCGGGACTTATGGCCGAAAATGCAGTCTGTAACTCTTTATCCCCTCCTCGGAAATTGATGCCCTGATCTGCCAGTATTTCAGAGGGAGTTCTGCTTCGAGCAACTATGCGTCTGAGAGCCATTAGAAAGGAGTCTTTGTCCATGTTGCCCAGAAGATCTAAGTGCACACAGCGTGTTGTCATGCACTTGAAAATAATCCCCCATTTCTTATCATTGCTCCTACCTCGTTTTACCAGGAATGGGCCAAAGCAATCTACTCCCGTGTAAAAGAAAGGCGGTTTCATGAGACGAAGTCTGGCTGGAGGGAGTTCTGCCATCTTCGGGATTTTGGGCTTTGCTCTCAACCTTTGACATTCAACACAGGAGCATTGATGGCGCCGTATTGCTTCTCTCCCTCTGAGAATCCAGTAATACCTTCGGATTTCAGCAAAGACCCTTTCTGGACCAGGGTGACCGAGTTTGGCATCATACTGTTTTATGAGGAGTCTAGTGATTGGGTGATTTGGGTCCAGGACTATGGGATGTACAGTACTGTAACACAAGTGTTGGGCTTGCCGTAATTGTTCTCCAACGCGGATAAGTGCAACTGTTTTATCCAACTCAGGTGATAGTGAAAGCAAACGACTGGATGATGGGATTGGCTTACCAACTGTAAGAGCATGATATTCTGAGGGGAAACTGTCTGTTTGGACTTGCCTTAGTAAATCTGTTTCAGCTTGTCTGTACTGTATGGATTCTGGGTGACTGGTTTCCCCTGCCGCCCCATGTAAGGATTTACAAGTGGCCTCCAGGAGATCCTCAAAGGTGGAGCATTGGTTAGCATCTGGCAGGGATGATCCAGAATCATTCAAGGTGAAACCACAAAACTTTGTGTTACGGAGCTCAGTCAGGTCCGCACTGAGTCCTACAGTAGGGTTTTCTGGTCATCTTTCGGGTGGTAGAGGAAATCTGGCCCTTTACTCCATCTGTTAGGTTGAGACAGTTCGAGCAAGGATTTGCCACGTGTGATGTTGTCTGCAACATTGTTTCCTGAATCTACGAACCGCCAGTAGTGACCTTCAGTGAGCTCTTGTATTTCGGTTACTCTAGTTCCCACAAAAACTTTAAATCTGCAGGATTCTGATTTGATCCAGGTGAGCACGGTTGTTGAGTCGCTCCACAAGAATGTGTCTTTAATCTTAAGTGACAGCTCATTGTGAAGCAGCTTGGCTAACTGTGCTCCAGTGAGAGCTGCACACAGTTCAAGCCCGAGTACTGATTGTTGCCTTTTGGGTGACACTCTAGATCTTGCATGAATGAATGCCAGCTCAACTTGTCCTTAATGTTCAGTACGGAGATATGCCACTGACCCATATGCTTCTGCAGAGGCATCGCAGAAGATATGGAGCTCTTGTTCTGCCTCTGGAACATATAGCGTGGCTGACACATAATAATGAGGCATGGTGATTTGTGGAAGATGATTCAGTTCAGCTTCCCAATTCTGCCAGGCCTGCAGCAGTTGTGATGGAAGAAGAGGGTCATCCCATTCTCGTTCTCTTGCCCACAGTTGACGTACAAGGATTTTGGCTCTTGTTGTGAAGGGTATGATGTAGCCTAGTGGGTCATATTGGCTGGCAAGGACATGATAGATATTCCTCATTGTTACCTCCTGGTAGGGCAGGGGGCGATGGAGGTAATGTAGGGTGTCTGGTACGCAGTGCCAGCTAAGTCCCAGTGTCATTTCATGGGGGTCTGCCTGACTTTGAAAAATCCAAAGCTCAGTATTCTCTGAACTGGCCTCTTTGGGGAGATGACTGACCACTGTGGCTTCATTGCTTGCCCACTGACGGATTTCGAAACCACCTGAAGCCAGTATGGACCTTAGACCATCGATTAGTTCACGGGCTTCAACTGCAGATGAAGTGCTCTGCAGACAGTTGTCAACATAAAAGGAATGTTCAACTGACTGTCGTAGCTTGTTACCCTGCTGACACTGGCTGAAAACGTGTCGGTGAACTGCAAATGTTGCACAACAGGGGCTACAGGTTGTGCCGAATGGAAGGACTTGCCACTCGTACACATCAGGTGGATTTTCAGGTTTTAGGTCCCGCCACAAGAACCGCAGAAGGGGTTTATCTTTGGGGAGCAGACGGACCTGGTGAAACATCCCTTTAATGTCTCCACTGATGGCGACTCAATGTTCTCTGAAGCGAATTAACACTTCAAGGAGAGTGGGGCCTAATGTTGGTCCTGGCAACAGCTGCTTGTTCAGATTTTCTCCGTTGTATGTGTAAGAGCAATTGAACACCACTCTTTGCTTCCTATTATGTGTCACAATGTGGTGGGGTAGATACCATGACTCTGTAGATTGGGCTGCTTCTTGAGGTGGTATTTTAGTGGCATAACCAGCATTCTCCAGTTTTTTTATTTCCTCTCGATATTTGAGGGCTAATGGTGGGTCCTTTGTTAGACGGCGTTCAGTGCTACGAAGATGGCACATCGCAGCCTCTTTCGGGGCATTCAGTAAAGTCAGTGTTTTGACTATTAAAAGTGGGGTAGCATATCTGTCAATTCCATCCACTTTCACCTGCACTGTTTGTGTCTCAAGCATGTTCAAGGCTTCCTGGTCTTGTTGTGTCCTTACCACCCTTTTTTCATTTCTGTACGGCAGGATGTCCATCTGCCATAACTTTTCAATGTGATGATATAGTTATCCAGAGGGGGAACAATTAGATGTGAACAGGCACTGTGAGATTGGGAGTTGTTCTTGAACATGTTTGGAGGGACCTTGCAAAGCCCAGCCAAGGCGAGTTCTAACCGCTGCTGGACCCCTAGGTGGACCCATTAACACTGGTTCAGTTGGTGTGATGAGCTCAATGTGATCTGAACCAATGAGCAGCAGGGGACAAGCTTTGTGCAGGGGTAGTATGGGAATGCCTCTGAGGTGTACTTTTTCTGCAAGGTACTCACTGGATACGTGTATTCTGCTAATCCGAACTGCTCTGCAGTAAAGACCCCCTGAATGGCATATCTCTTTCCGGGGTTACTTGGAGTGGATATATAGAATGATACAGATGTGCCATATAATGTCCTGATATCTTGGTGTACCGTCTGTAAGTTCAACTGTTCTGGTTTGCCCTTTAAACCAAGGTGATGTGTAGCGGTGGCAAGCATAATGGTGCGTTCTGAGCCATCGTCAAGTATTGCAAATGTGTCCAGAGCTTTCTGTTGGTAATGAAGTGTAACCTTAACAACCTTTAGAAAGACTTTGCCACCACAGTGTGGCTGGTCTAGGTATAGAGTCTCTGTGATTGAGTTATATAAACTACTGCTTTCATTGGTGACTTCAGCTTTCCTTTGGTTGATGTTGTGGAGCACAGAGAGATGTTTGGCTTGACACAGGTGGCAAGGCCTCTGAAGGTCACAGTCTTTAGCCATGTGTAAACATGCACATTTCCAGCATCATTTATTTTCTTTGATCCAGCTCACAACAGGTAATGTTCCACATTGCAGTATGGACAAACAGGTTTGTGCTTGTTAGGTGCTTTGTGCTGAACTACAGTGGGTTTGGTTACCTGTTCTGTAGTCTGTCTTTGGTCAACACCATGCAGTATGCTGGTTTGCCTGGTTTGTGGTCGAGTGACTGCTCTTTGATCTCGATTTAGGGTTCTGGCAGTATCAGTTGGGTCAAATTCTAGGCAGTTAGCTTCCAGCTGTAGCCAATCTGCAAACTCAAGGAGAGAGAACTTAGTCTTATCTGGGTTTCTCTTGAGGTGATGCCTCCTGAATTGAGTTTGTTGTGAACGAGGGAGACGATTCAACAGTCGTTTAACATTTGACCCACTGTGCAGTTCCTCAACACCATCATCCTTAAGGGCTTTAAGCATACCGACTTTTACTTGGACTCTGAGAGAAAACTCATCGAATTATCGCCCGCTCATCATCAGAGCGTATATGTGGTAGGTTCTCCAAAGTCTCTATTTCTCTCAGCACAAACTGGTAGGGCCTGCCATACCTTCTGTCAAGGGCTTGCAGGGCATTTGTATATGGAGTGACTGATTCTGCATGTGCTAACACTAGTCTGTGAGCATTAGGTACCTTCACATGCTTCAGAAGGATTGAGTACTTATAACTCTCTGGTATTTGAGGGTGGAGCAAATTATCCAAAGCCATCCTAAGTTCGACATATTGGGCTCTGTCCTCTTTGTAGAAATCTGGAAAGGTGGGCCCTTCCACTGTTGGACTCCAGTATGAGGGAAGAGGATGTGCATAGGGTACAGTGTTAGTCCTAAATTGAGATGTTGAAGCTTGGCATGAAGTTTGTGGCATTGGCTCAGTCTCTGAAACGAACTGGCTGTGTATTGGGTGGACAGCTGTAGGTGGTATGTTATAGAAATGTGGCTGGGTGGTTTGGATTGGTTGCTGTCCAGGGAGAGCAGGCAGTGGTTTCGTCCATGGCTCTGCTTGGTTGTGCTAATGGGTTCTAATGTGGTCTGATGGAGAGCTGCTATATGGTGTGGCATACTGGTGTGCCGTTAAGGTGGTTTCTCTACTTACAGGTGGAGGTGACTGGAAATAGGTGTCTCTGAGGTGGGTTTTCCTCAGCGCCTGAGAAAGCTCTTCCACAGTTGGGGGTTTATTAGGCAGTGGCCAGGGAGGAGACCGTAATCTAACAACATCAGGGCTTACTTCAGATTTCGGCTGTCCCTTCTCCACTGATTGCAGGATTCGGGTCCGAGGTGTCTGATGCCATGATGATGCTCGTGAGGAGGGGGTGGATGCTTGAAGGCTACTGTGTAGCAGGACTTTCTCTAAGAGCTCTGTTTGGCGCCTCGCAGTCTCACTTTGCTGTTTTTGTAATCTCCATCATCTGCTGCATGAAGTCCTCTGATGAACCAGCAGTTCCATATGGTTGACTAGAAGTGATGGGAGTTGAGGTTATTATTGCTTTTGCTTTAGGTCCAACTGGCTGGCTAGATGGGTTTCCAGCATAATTGACAAAGTAGTCATCTAAATAGGCAGGTATCTGGATCACTCTGTGTGGACGTCGGGAAGAGGCTGGAGCTGACTTTGGGGTTGCCATGGTAACGACCAGCTCCGGCTCAAAGGACCAATTTTGTAATGGAGTTAGGCTGGTTTTTAGGTGAATTTAGCTGTCGTCATGGAGTGCCGGTAAGGACCCGAAGACTTGAACCCCATTTAAAGTTGTTTAATGTCCATCACACTTGAATAGGTACAGTCTTTACATGGGTGTGTGTATGTGTGGTTTCTCATCATTGACGCACACAAACTGACTGGCATTAGGCAGAAAGCGAAGCATGCAATCTTTCTCTCTATCTGAACAGAATGAAACTTCAGACAACACTCAATGTACAGCAGACCTTAGCTGCGTTCTGATTGGCTGCCTGTGCTCGTGATCAGCGCATGATCAAGTGCAAGCTCTATAGGAGTATGCTTGTGATGTCACAGCTTGCACGCGTGAGGAGAGAGCACAGATTGTGTCCAGCTATGGGCTCAGCTCACCGACCTCTTTTACAGTGATGTAGAACAGAGCCAACGTAACATAGATAACTTGGATTGCACTAAACAACACAATGCCTTGTATGAAGGAACCATATAGAATAGAATACTGAAGATAAGCTCAATAATAAAGTTCTCAAAACAGGCTTTCACAAGCCAAAATGATGACAAATAATCTACATAACTGTAAAAAAACACAAATGTTATTACATGACTTTCAATGAGAGACAGTTTTGTAACATGCTAAATTCTCCTCAAGACTTGTGGCATCTCTCTTCTCATCTTCTCAATTTCATCATCTAGGTCAGGGATGGGCAAACTCTGTCCTGGAGGGCCGGTGTCCTGCACAGTTTAGCTCCAACTCTGATCAAACACACCTGCTTATAGATAATTAGTGATCTTGGAGACACTGATTAGCATGTTCGGGTGTGTTTGATTAGAGTTGGAGCTAAACTATGCAGGACACCGGCCCTCCAGGACAGAGTTTGCCCATCCTTGGTCTAGGTATATATATATTTGTGAATGTTGAGATGTTATATTGGTTTCACTGGTGAAAATAAATCATTGAAATGGGTATATATTTGTTTTTTGTTAAGTTGCCTAATAATTATGCACAGTAATAGTCACCTGCACACACAGATATCCTCCTAAAATAGCTCAAACTAAAAACAAACTAAAAACTACTTCCAAAAATATTCAGCTTTGATATTAATGAGTTTTTAGGATTCATTGAGAACATGGTTGTTGTTCAATAATAAAATTAATCCTCAAAAATGCAACTTGCCTAATAATTCTGCACTTCTTGTATATATATATACACACACACACACACACACACACATATGTATAAACTACACTGCTTTCACCAGCGTTGCACATAGAGAATAACATCTTTATTCCGGGATTACCAGTCTTAATTAATACACTTTGCATATGAAGTAAATCATATCTCAGAGCATTTATTGGGGCACTGACGATTTTCAAATTGGTTCTAGCGACGCCCCTGTGCTACGCACTTTACACGCAGCAAGTAATATGTGAATGTTTACACATGAAATATAAATTTTGGCTAGGGGGAGAGGGGGACGCGAGTAAAATTGGCCAAACTTGAGGGGGCGTGTGTCCTAAAAGTTTGAAAACCCCTGGTATGGAGAACCCACAGTACCTCTGACTTTCGACTGTCTATTTATATAACTTGTTATAGCCGACTGTGAGGTGGCATCTAAACTAGTAACATCGTTAGGTCGAAGCTGCAAACAATGTGAGGCTAGCTGCTGCAACGTACTGCTGGAGCTTTTCTCCTTTCATGGGTGACTCGATGGCTTTGAGCCCCATGCTCACCTCAACTTAACAACCGCGTAATGGCAGCACGCTGGTGCAGACCGACGTCAGCATCTGAAGCAGATCTACCGTAATAAGCTAATGAATCACGGAGACTGTCATTTCACTTCTGTTTCACACATACTAAATTGATCAACTAATAGATGTTTTACGGTGGACCACAGTGCTTCCCTATCGTCATTAAGCACACCGGCTGAAAATATAATACCTACAGCAACTTTACGGTGAATTTAAGACAATTTAAGACCTTCATTTCGCGGATTTTAATTTAAGACTTTTTAAGACTTCTTAAGGACCCGCGGGAACCCTGCAACATTTGGCTTTCGATTAAATAAAAATTACACTTCTTAACCCTATGTTTGAGTTTTTCCATATTAGACTCAATGTTGGGTTAAAATACAACCCAGCATTTTTGTAGAGTTAGCAAATATCATTCTATGACTGAAGGGAATATAAAAAAATTAGCAAAATAACAATAAATCACACTTTAAAAATGTTGGGTTGTTGTAACCCAAAATTAGGTAAAATATGGACAACCCCAACGTTTGGTTGTAATTAAAAATGTATAATTACTCTTTTTAACCCCACAGTTGGGTTTGTCCATATTTGACCCAACATTGGGTTAAAACATTCATTTATTTTCCTTCGTCTCAGTCTCTATATCAGGGGTCACCCCAACGGAATGAACCGCAGACTTTTCCAGCATATGTTTTACCCAGCGGAGGCCCTTCCAGCTGCAACCCAGCTCTGAGAAACACCCATACACTCTCACATGCACATTCATACACTACAGCCAATTTAGTTTATTCGATTCCCTTATAGCGCATGTGTTTGGATGCCAACTGGCCCAGCTGGGATTTGAACCAGTGACCTTCTTGCTGTGAGGCCACAGTGCTAACCACTGAGCCACCATGTCTTCCTTGGGTTAAATTGTCTGATTAGCTTAAAAAAGGACAAACATTGGGTTAACACAGCCCAGCATATTTTTGAGTTTCCCACAGGATGACGGTGAAAGAGTGCACAGAAATGCCAGAACTGAACATGTTAACTTTATTCACATCATTCAGTCTAACGAGTCGCCACAAAACCCAAAGCGACCCAATGTTTTTGTGTATTTTTATTTCTCTTTTGCAAACTGTTTTCCTAAAAAAATTAAGGTATCTTTTAACTACATCATTACACTATAGACAGTGCATATGGCTTGCAGGAACACGCATCAACAGCACCAGAGAAAGCATTATTAATCATGCGCAATTAACCGCTACACTGACCAAGTAAACATGAGATATTATTAAATAAACAGACGGGCAAATTTAGTAGCGCTTGAAATGTAAACAAAGCTAATACTGCAGAACTAAACAAACAAAAGAGGGACGGTGACGAAATTGTACCGTTCACCCTCACTAGTGTGCACACTAAATGAGTTTAATATGGTTTAGTGTCCATCATCAGTGCGATGCTTCTGATCAAACTGAAATAATGATAATACGCAGCTGACCGTAACATTATTAGCCCTCCTGTGAAATTGTAATTCTGTTTCAAATATTTCCTGAGAGATGTTTAAGGGAGCGAGGACATTTTGCAGAGCGTTTCCTATTATTTATGTCTTCTAGAGATTATTTCTTTTAGTTTGGCTGGATAAAGGGGGAAAATGCAGGGCTAAACTGAATCAACTCATTCATTTTCGCCACAGCGGAATGAACCACCAACTATTCCAGCATACAGTATGTTTTATGCAGCCGATGCCCTTACAGTGGCAACTCAGTATTAGGAACACCCATACACACTCATTTACACGCACACTCATACACTACGGCCAATTTAATTAATCAATTCACCTATAGGGCGGCGCAGTGACACAGTGGGCAGCGCTGTTGCCTCACAGCAAGAAGGTCACTGGTTCGAGTTCCAACTGGGTCAGTTGGCATTTCTGTTTGGAGTTTGCATGTTCTCCCCTGCTCTGGTTTCCCCCACAGTCCAAACACATGCGCTATAGATGAATTGATGAACTAAATTGGCCGTAGTGTATGAGTGCGTGAATGAGTGTGTATGGGTGTTTCCCAGTGATGGGTTGCAGCTGGAAGGGCACCCACTGTGTAAAACATATACTGAACCCCTGATAAATAAAGAAAATGACTGAATGAATGAATTCCTCTATAAAACATGCAAACTCCCCACAGCAATGCCAACTGGCCCAGCAGAGACTCGAACCAGCCACCTTTTTGCTGTGAGGCCACAGTGCTAACCACTGAGCCACCGTGTTGCCTAAAAAAAAAAGCTCGACAAATTTTTTGCAATAAATCATGTATTAATCAATAATTATTTATCATAAATAAAATAAAATAAGATGAAGTAAGATAAGATAACAAATAGTAAGTGAAAGTCAAAGGAATAAAAATAAATAAGCGGGACAAAATTTGCAATGAATCATGTATTAATCAATAATTATTTATCATTGGTAAAATAAAAACAAAATAAAATAAAAATAAACTAAACAAAGTAAAGTAAAAAAGGTAAAGTGGGACAAATTTTACAAGGTATCATTAAAATATCCTTATTTATTGTTGGTAAAATAAAAAAATAGTGGGACAAATTTGTAATGAATCATGTATTAATCAATAAATATTTATTGTTGGTAAAAAATGTTATTTCATTTAATAAATTTTTTTTTTGGCTTAGTTCCTTTATTAATCTGAGGTCGCCACAGTGGAATGAACCGCCAAATACTTCAGTATATGTTTTAAACAGCGGATGCCCTTCCAGCTGCAACCCAGTACTGTACACTAAAGCGCATGTGTTTGGACTGTGGGGGAAACCAGAGCACCTGGAGGAAACCCATGTCAACACGGGGTGAACATGCAAACTCCACACAGAAATGCCAACTGACTCAGCCAAGGCTCGAACCAGCGACCTACTTGCTGTGAGGCGATCGTGCTACCCACTGCGCCACTGTGATGCCCACGAAATAAAATAAAATAAATTGTTTATCGGTGGTAAAACAAAAAACTAAATAAAATAGTAAGTGGGACATATTTTGTTATGCATAATGTATTAAATCAATAATTATTTATCATTGGTAAAATGAAAATAAAATAAAACTAAAAGTAAAGCAAAATAAAATAAAATATATTAAATAAAAAATAGTAAGTGGGACAAATTTTGCTATGGAAAATAAAATTATTGGTGGTATAATAAAATAAAATAAAATAAAACAAAAAATAAAACAAAACAAAATAGTAAGTGGGACAAATTTTGTTATGTATCATGTATTAATCAATAATTATTTATTGTTTGTAATAAATGAAAATAAAAATCTAAACTGAAATTGCAATAGATCCTAATTTGATAACACTACATAAAAGTCTACTTGACTATGTACAACTTATTTACAGTAATGCGAAAGTCCAGTAAATATTATGACATGTCTATTTGATTTCTTAGCAGTCAAAGTCAAAATGATGTTTCTAGAGAACAAACCACCTAGTTAAGCCTTTAAATGTCACTTTGAGCTGAATACTAGTCTCTTGAAGAATATCTAGTCTAATATTATGTGCGGTCATCATGACAAAGAGAAACAGAATCAGTTATTAGAAATTAATTAGTAAAACTATTAGGTTTAGAAAAATATTATCTCCGTTAAAACCTACTTGGTTAAATATTTGATCAAAATGAACAATTTATTCATTTTCCTTCGGCTTAGTCCCTTTATTTATCAGGGGTCGCCACAGTGGAATGAACCGCCAACTACTCCAGCATATGTTTTACACAGCGGATGCCCTTCCAGCTGCAACCCAGTACTGTATACGGGAAACAGGAGCACCCGGAGGAAACACGGGGAGAACATGCAAACTCCACACAGAAACACCACTGACCCAGCTGAGGCTCGAACCAGTGACCTTCTTGCTGTGAGGCGATCGTGCTATCCACTGTGCCACCGTGTTGCCCAATATTAATAGTGAAATATAGAATTAATGCTTCACAGGAGGGTGAATAATTTTGTTCAGCTGTAAGTTAACAAGCAGCATGTGGTGTGTGTGTGTTGTGAACGTTTAGTGCCGCGTGTGTGTGTTTGCAGAGAGTTTTCATGCTTCCTGAATGCAGCACAGGCACATATTTCCCAGAATTCCCAGCAGGAGCGACGGATGTGCAGGCCGGACTCAGGGCTGCAGGTTGAAGCCGTAAACTGGAGGAGTGAAGCCGTATGCTGGAAAACTGGGCTGAGGAGAGACGGGAGGCTGACTGCTGCTCAACGACAGCTGCTGACCTGCGCACACACACACACACACACACATACACACACACACACACACACACACACACACACACACACACACACACGTGCATATGCACACACACAAGTGCATATGCACATACACACACATTCACATACACATACGTGCACACACACACACACACACACACACACACACACACACATACGTGGACACACACATACACACACACACACATTCACAAAAATACACATGCACACACACGCACATACACGTACACACCAGCGCACAGATACATGCAGATAAACGCGCACACACATACATTCACAGAAATACACATGCGCACAGACATGCAAACACACAGGCACGCAAGCACACACACACATTTACAGAAATACACATGCGCACAGACATGGACATACACGCACGCACATATACATAGACACACACGCACACAAGCACATGTGCATGCACACACACACACACACAGATACACATGCACGCACACACACACAAACAGACAGGACAAACCCACATGCGGCACAAACGTACACACACACACACACACACGCACACACGCACGCACGCACGCACGCACAAACAGATAGACAAACACACACAAGCACAAACACAAGCGCACACACATACCCGCAAACAGACACACACAGCACAAACACCCACACACGCACACACACACACACGCACACATATTCATATTAATGAGCAGTTCACCTTTAAAGCGGACAATGATCTGTGAGTTATTCTCAGTATCTGGGCAGGACTCATACTGGTTTCTGTCCACTAACTATTACAGATTAAAGAGACTGCAGGAGAATCACGAGTCAGACAATCACCTTATAAAGCACGCAACGAAAGGGAAATAAACAAAACATTAAACACAGAAGAGTGTACACATGATTTATTAACCCTTAGAATGCATTCAGGTCTGTTTAAACCTGGAAGAGATCATTAAAAAACAAAAAGCATTCTCTTTTCTAAGAAATAAAGAGAATAAATATGAGCAAACGCTTGATTTTCTTTTAATTCTTATTTGCTTAAATAGTTAAGACTGTAATAATATAATTTACATTACATTAGATTTTTTACATATATCTATCCTTATAATATCTATACATATCTATAATTTACCATATACAAATTCCTAATTATGTCCTATACATAAATAATCATTCAGGGGTAGCACGGTGGCGCAGTGCATAGCACAATCGCCTCACAGCAAGAAGGTTGCTGGTTCGAGCCCTGTCTGGGTCAGTTGGCGTTTCTGTGTGGAGTTTGCATGTTCTCCCCGTGTTGGTGTGGGTTTCCTCCGGGTGCTCCGGTTTCCCCCACAAGTCCAAAGACATGCGCTATAGGGGAATTGAGTAAGCTAAATTATCCATAGTGTATGTGTGTGAATGAGTGTGTATGGATGTTCCCCATTGATGGGTTGCAGCTGGAAGGGCATCCGCTGTGTAAAACATATGCTGGAAAAGTTGGCGGTTCATTCCGCTGTGGCGACCCCAGATTAGTAAAGGGACTAAGCCGAAAAGAAAATGAATGAATAATCATTCATTTATTCATTTTCCTTCAGCTTAGTCCCTTCATTCATCAGGGGTCGCCACAGCGGAATGAACCGCCAACTTTTCCAGCATAAGTTTTAGCGCATGCCCTACCAGCTGCAACCAAGTACTTGGTAAACACCCATACACTCATTCACACACTACGGCCAATTTAGTTAATCAATTCCCCTATAGCGTATCTGTTTGGACTGTGGGGGAAACCGGAGCACCCGGAGGAAATGCAAACTACACACAAAAATGCCAATTGACCCAGCTGGGACTCGAACCAGCGACCCTCTTGCTGTGAAGCCACAGTGCTAACCACTGAGCCACCATGCAAACCCCAAGGTTTTTATCTTCCTTCAAAATATCTTATTTTAATGTTCAGCAGAATAAATACACTCCTAAAGGGAGAGTACATTTTAGTTTTTGGGTGAACTATCCATTCAAGACTAACAGACTGATACTAACATCCAAAAAAATATACAGCTGAAGTCAGAATTATTAATCTTTTCCATGATGACAGCACATTATATTAGACTAGATATTCTTCAAGACACTAGTATTCAGCTTAAAGTGACATTTAAAGGCTTAACTAGGTTAAATAGGGTAAAGGGTAATTAGGCAAGTCATTGTACAACAGTGACTTTGTTCTGTAGACAATCTAAAACTAATATTGCTTAAGGGGGCTAATAATATTGACCTTAAAATTGTTTAAAACAATTAAAAACTGCTTTTATTCTAGCTGAAATAAACAAAAAAGACTTTCTCCAGAAAAAAAAATATTATAGGAAATATATGGGATCAAATTCCCACCTAAAGTATTGACATTGTGTGTAAAATTATAACATGCAATAGCGAGAACTAAACGCAGAACAAGAAACAATGAGGTCATGTACCAAAAGATAAGGAGCGTAAATAAAAATGATTGCTCATGTTTGAGTTTCATTTAAAGGGCACCTATGGTGAAAAATCAACTTTTCAAGCTGTTTGGACAGACATATGTGTAGATATAGTGTATAGATCGTCAAATTGGGGTGATATAAACACACTCAGTCCTTTTTTTTCAATTTAACAATATAAAAACGGTGGACCAATTGGAGCGGTTTTGAGATTGACCGCAACATGACGTCGGATTGCGGTCCCCCCGCCCACCAATATTGATTGACAGGTGCGCATTACCATATCCTCAGTATGTTGTTTCACGTCCGCCATTTTCAGCGTGTGAGTCAAAGCGACGTCACCAAAGAAACACCCTTGCTCTGTTTTTAGATGTAAGGCTCATTGGGCTCAACATTCACCAAGTTATTGCTCTCCTCGCCGCCAGTGTTTGTGAGTTTTGGTGGGTTTGCATACATGTGTACTTTTCATTGCATCTTTCTTAAACTTCAGCGGTTTGCATTTTCCGCGGTCACAGAAGCTCCCTGTCATCTTAACTAGGTGCAGCTGGAAAGTGTGAGTGCGTTGCCTCACGTGCGCGTCCCTCCATTGGAAATAACGAACTAACGACGCGCAGCGCCATGCATTTCACGTTGTCACGGATGAAAGTGAGGACCGGGAGGGTGTCGCGGATGAAAGTGAGGACCGGGGGGCTCGCTCACTATTCTGCCACCTAGGTTGCCTCTATGGACGCACTGGCCCTGCTCAGAACACTTCATATTTCTGCCGCACCACAGAGCGTTATCTGAATAGTTTCATTTTAAATAACATGCGAATGTGCGCGTCTGGTGTGCCGTGTCGTGGCTCTGAGCGGCGTATCTGGTGTATGATGCCCTTTAGTTATAGCCTCAAGCAGGTCGTACACCAGAAGCGCCGCTCGGTGACAAGCAGCGTCACGTCACGCATCGGCATGCATTTCTGAATTCTAAACATAAGTTTCTATCAGGTGACACACACCGGCGCCGCAAGTGTGCGATACTTTCAACTGTCATGTGCGCGCCGTGTCGCGGTGCATCCAGTGTGTGATGCCCTTCAGTCAAAGTTAATTCAGTGTGCTTGGTTATTAGTCTCGATGTAGGCTACAAGCTCAGAGCTTTAAACTAGCACACAGTTGGCTGTAAAACTCTACAAAGACACAAATGATTTTGTACTCTCTGCTTGGTCTGTGTCCGAGTCGTACATGTACAGCTGAATGCTGGTCCTCTCACTCATGTTGCTTCTCTCTGTCTGCCTGTTTGTAGCCATACACAAAGCTGAGGAGCTCTTGGCTCCGCCCCCTTGTTAAGTTGGGCGGGAAGTCGAAATAAATTTTCATGTTAAGCAACACGCCCCCAAAACAGCAAACTGTGTACACGCCCCCAAAATGACACTTTTTAACACATAATAATAAAAAAATCTGAATTGTGTTTTGAACTGAACCTAAACTAACACACTCAGAAGAACCATAATATTAATATTACATCTTAAAAAAGGGGTAAAATAGGTGCCCTTTAAATAACGAATGGGCTTCAGCGTCATCTTTGGTCCACTAGTCGAGATTGACAGTTGCTCCTCTAGCCAGTCAGACGAAGGGGAAGTTGACGTCACTCTAATGCAACTCGTGGCTTCTCAGTATGACAGGCGGTGATGTGTTTGTTTCCAGGAGTTTCAGATAATATAGACACCTGTCAGTGATCGCCAGGGATGCATATGTTTATACACCTGTCTGTGATTCCGGGGAATTCATATCAATATAAATATACTGTAATATCAGACACCCCGTGATCGCAGGGGCTTCATATAAATATGCTGACCAACGGTGCATCTCGTTATTAGTTTTACTTTATCTCAGTGCTGCATTTGACACCATCGACCACAATATCCTTATAAATCGCTTAAATTCTACAGGTGTCCAGGGATTCAAATGGTTACCAGTTTGTGAATATTCATGGAGAGCTTTCACAAGTCAGGCCAGTAAAGTACGGAGTGCCTCAAGGATCAGTTTTAGGCCCTTTGCTTTTTACAATATACATGCTACCTCTGGGAGACATTATTAGAAGACACGGGATCAGTGAAAGCTGATCCCGTGATTTCACAGATGATACTCAATTATATATTTCAACTAAACCTGATGAGACGTCTGAACACTCTAAGCTAACTGAGTGTATTAAAGATGTTAAAGACTGGATGACCAACAATTTTCTTCTCTAAGCCTAAATCCTGCACACAGCAGATCTCACAACTCGACCTGCATTTAGAGGGATACAAAGTTAGCGTTAGCTCTACTATAAAAGATCTGGGTGTCATATTAGACAGCAATTTTAACTTCATATCTCCCATGTCACAAAAAAGTGCCTACTTCTATTTAAGAAATATTGCTAAATTATGAAGTATGCTATCCATCTCAGATGCAGAAAAGCTAGTTCATGCTTTCATGACTTCTAGGCTGGATTACTGTAATGCTCTGTTTGCTGGCTGCCCAGCATCCTCTATTAACAAACTTCAGCTAGTACAAAATGCAGCTGCCAGAGTTCTTACCAGGTCTAGAAAATATGATCATATCACCCCAATTTTATCCTCCTTACACTGGCTGCCTGTTAAGTTTCATATTGAATTTAAAATATTGCTTTTTACCTATAAAGCCTTAAATAATCGAGCTCCTGTTTATCTAACCAACCTCCTGTCTCGCTACAATCCAACCCACTCTTTAAGATCTCAAAACTCAGGGCTTCTTGTAGTACCTAGAATAGCAAAGTCGAGTAAAGGAGGTTGAGCCTTCTCATTTATGGCTCCTAAACTCTGGAATAGCCTTCCTGATAATGTCCAACTCTCGCAGTTCAAAACTAGATTAAAGACCTATCTTTTTAGTAAAGCATACACTCAGTGCAGCACATAGCAGTATGATGCATGAATGTGCTCCACGCAGATTTTTGCATCTCGTTTATATACGCTATGAACAGCAGCTATAATTATTCTCTTTATTCTCTATTTCCACCTGGGGGTACTCATCCTGAGACCCCCAGAGATTATGCAGCCCCACTGATGTAATCCAAGACCTGTGAAGAGATGATCCCAAGGTTTTCATAATCCTGGACCAGGCCGTATCCTGAGCAGCTGCTGTGGTGGTCATGGAGGAGTGGAGAGCATGGGACTGATTCCTGTGACACTCCAGGGACAGCAGAGTCTTCGCTGAGGTCCAGCATTGTCCAGCCTCCGGCGCCTAGACTGCAGCTCTGCACAAGATGTTTGGCCAAAGGAGAAATGGTCGCGCCCGATTGAGCTTGGTTTCTCTCAAGGTTTTTGAATTTTGTTATGGAAATATGTTCCATATATATTGTTATGACACAGCCAGTAGATAAACCCTGTGATCACTGACAGACTGTGTCCGATTCAGTATAAATATTTACACTGAGCAGCCACTAGTTGCATTTGAGTGACGTCAACTCCCCCTTCATCTGATTGGCTAGAGGAGAAACTGTCAATCTTGAGTATTCATTTATATGAATCTCGCATTGCATGTTTTGGAAACACAAGCGCAGAATGTGGGAGCAAGAGCGAAGGGGAAAAGACTGTAAGACACTCAAATATGAAAAGAAAATCAGATTCGCAATATCAATATTTTGATTTAATGGGGACTTTAAACACTCCAGACAGACTGATGGTGACGTACCGTAGACAATAGATGAAGATTCGGGAGTCTGCTCTTCAGACGCTCTCTCGCTTTCAGCCTCCTGCAGTTTATCCACCTAAAAAAAGACACACAAGTCAACAGTGCAGGAAACGTCACTGTCAAAGTGTCATCCTTCATCCAAACGCCGTTTTTTCAGCTGCTGTCATGCCCTCCACACACATATAAACAGCCACTTCATCTTCTGATGGCTGTTTACTATGGAGATATATTCGTGACAAAAAAAAATCTTGATTTATTACACGACTGTCTGGAATACTTGATTCTGATTGGTTATTCAGAGAAAACAGTCATATATACAGTAAGCACGTCTGGCATTATTCTGCGAAGAAAACCACCTGGATGTACATTATTCTTTATTTATTACACAAATTATCTGGAATACTTGATTCTGATTGATCAGTTGTGACATTCCAAGGAGTTATTGTGAGATAACAACAAATGAATAACGATGAATAATCCAAGTCTCAGAACAATGTTTTGTGTGTAACTTTTTGTTTTGTGGCAAGGTTTTATAGTGTTTGGCGTAGTTTCCTAGTGTTTGGCGCCATCCAGTGACTTAATAAAAAGTAGGTTAGCATTTCTGTCAGTTTTTCCTTTAATTAAAATAATTAATAACATATAAGGTCTCAGAACAATGCTTTGCATGTTATTTTTTGTTTTGTGTAAAGTTTTTATGTAAAAATCAAGATAAAGTACATCCAGGCGGTTGTTTTCGCAGAATAAGCCCTTCAGTCTTATACATTATTTTATAAGCTTGTCAGGCTTTATTCTGTGATAACAAAAGCCTAGTTGTACTTTATTCCTTTTTACACGACTGTCTGGAATACTTGATTCCAACTGGTTGGTTGTGATATTCCAAGGTATGATATTCTGAGATAACCACTGGATAGCACTGATTAATCTAAGTACTTTACGCCAATGTTTTTTTGTGTGTGTTTGGCGCCATCTAGTGACTTAATAATTTGTAGGTTAGTGTATGCCCCATTCAGCTATTTTCATTTGTGTCAGTTTTGCCTTTAATCAAACAATTAGTAAGTTATTAAGTCTCAGAACAATGTTTTGTGTGCAATGAGTTGTGTGGCAAGTTTCCATGTAAAAAGCAGGATAAAGTACATCCAGGCGGTTGTTTTCGCAGAATAAGCCCTTCAGT